>CABFOV010002672.1:0-23103 GCA_902141375.1 Timema poppense
CCACCAACATGTCGAACTTGTGGCTAAGTTAACCACCTGCAAACCATGAAGTGATGCACAGACTAAGAACTAAACCTTTGGTGGTCTTGGAAGCCCTTTTGAGCTGACCTCTCGCAAAGTTGCATCTGTGTATCGTCGAGATAAATCACACCTAGGAGACAGGTAATACCTTGTTAACTTAGCTACCTTGGGATATAACTTACACGAGCAGTGACAGTGTTGAGGTTAGTAGTCACGAGCTGACTATAGAGAGTGTCTAAAAACTCCCTTTAAATCAGAACAATTCCTTGGAGAATGGAAGCAGCAGAACGATAATATCACTAAGATGTAAATAGATGTCAGCGCAAAAGTGGTCATTAGCGTCATAAACATATGATATCGAAGGGGGTATGGTATAAAATAAAACGAAGCAAATGAAAAATAAACCAAATACAGAATAAATTAGAAGGCATGGCTGAGTAATAGTAATGAAACAACAATGAAGGAACAAGGGAGTGGGTTGCTTAAAGAGGAAATGAACACATTTTCTCGCAGATAACGAAATTCTTATTGGTTGCGTTCCTCTAAAAGAAATACACTTAGGATGCATGCAAGAACGAGAAGTAAAAGATAAGGGTGAGTGAGAAGTTAGTGGTGTTGATTCGCTTGCTATTGAACCCGTCTCAACAAACGTATCTTATTAGACTGCAAATCAACAAAACTCACTTCTCACTCACCCTTCACTTGTACTCATTCTCGTTCTTGCTTACGCCCTTTAAACTCCTCAATGGAAGATGAAGTTTCTGGTAAATGAATGGATGGGGGAGAGAAGGGGAGAAAAGCATTAACATTTAAGAATTCTATTATATTTGTCTAGAGTGTTTTTTTAAACAGCCCGACACATTTTCTCTTTCGGTAGCTTGGTCTCTTTTGCTTGAAGGTGACGGAGGGTCGTAATTATAGTCTAGTCTCGGGAGTCAACCAATCTATCGGTATATATATAAAAAAAAAGAAAAAAAAAGAAATTTAGGTTGAGTGAGAGATGGTATTCCCTATTAATTTATATTATATACTGCATACGGCTATTAATTGTTTGAAACCATTTGGGTTGGCTCAACCACGGTGATCTAGACACCAGGGTGGTCCAACGTTGTCCACCCCAAGGGACAAATTTGAGTATCAGTATGCACCGTGGGCCGAAGATATATTTAGTAATCCCATCAACATAATATAGGCAAGCAAATAACATTTAACAGGGGCCCTGCTTCGGTGGCCGCATGGTCCAAGACGTCTCTCTCGTATTAGACTATACTATCGATAACTGGGAGATTGGGGCTCTAATCCCGGTCGGGTGTACTGAGGATGGTTTTTCCAAAACTGTTTTTCACTCTTACTTCACGCAAATGTGTATACACTTCCTCTAAATTCAAAACCTCCTAAGTCTTAACTCACTAACGTAAATTAGTACATCTGTGTACAGCCCGAACAGATGGTAGTACGTGGTACTTAAAAACATTTAATAAACTATTACTTTCAATAGGTACTTATATATAAATTAATGTCCTTTCTAAATATATTTTTTTATTTGAATCTTTATATATTTCACATCTTACACCGAGAGTTTCCCTTTAATTTTCTTCCAGGTTACTGTGAGTGTCACACTAGGCCCGCGGGCCTCCGGTCAGACCCCATTGATCTGGACCTATTTCCTATCTACAAAGGGAGAGGTAGTAAGTGAGTGACCGTTAACAGGAGGTTCTTTATTGCAAACATTGGCCGGAAGTAACTAGTGTCAGCCTATTAAAATAGTTATTTATAACATGGTATTACTAAGAAAATGACAATTATTTCCAAATAGGTTGACATTAGTGACTTTCAGTTAATGTTTGCAATTAAGAACCTTCTCCTAGATGTCAGTTACCACCTGTCCTACCTTAGATAGGTAATAGACTGGCGGGCACATATTTGACTCCGTTAGTTGGTGTTTTAGGGCCGTATACATAGCCGATAATCCAAAGTCAGCAAACCTCACATTCGATCTGAAGCGCTTGTTATTAGTATACTGGGATATTGTTTGACTCCAAAGAATAGACTATAAGCACTGCCCTTCTCTCGGCTGATTAAACCAGTAGTAATTTTCCCATCCTCCATCAAAGCAAATGTTAGTCAGTTACAATTCTTTAACATTAATTTTCCGATTTTTTCACCCTAAATAAATGTAAGTTGCAAATAGCACAAACTTGCGATAACATATGTAGGATTATGAAAATATGTTTGATATTTGTGTTGACTTATTTTAAATAATGATTTATCAACATCCTGGAATGAATGTTGAATAGAAATTTTGTAACTCTTATGTGCAATATTTAGTGTACGATACAATAATTTTGTTTGTATTTAGTTCTAAACGTCTTACATTTCCCAAATATATCTAGCAAAAGTCGAACTGAGCCTGTGAAAATCCCGTGTCTCTATATTTGTGGTTTTAACCTTTGAGTCCACAGTCGACCTAATTCCCCGTATTTCTATCCACTATTGTTGTTTAGTATCCACATCCATCACAAGCTATTATGTGTGAGCATAGTTAATGAACAGGATGGTTTCCTGTGGAAACAAATTACGTTTGTACAGGTCTCCCCCCCTCCCGTTGTACTATAACTTAACAAGTTCTGTACGCATGCGCGCACTGCCGTTAATTATCTCGGGCAAACAGTGGCAGTGCAGTGTTGGGACAGAGTGGCGGAACAAGGCACAAAGTGATTCGTAGTGTTTGTTCCCATTATTAACGAGACAGGTTCAAAACGGACTTCAAAAATATCCCATGCACATGCTTTTACCTAGCAAGGAAATAGATTAAACCAAAGATTTTCGATAAGCGTATGCACTAGAGCAGCGATTTTCAACCTTTTTCAACTTACAGCACATTGAGCAAGGCGCTAAAATGGTCTAGACGCACAATGAGTTTTTTAAGGAAAGATTTTAACAATAAAAAAGTCTTAAGATTGTTTATTAGTGATAGTTCTATAGCTAAGATTTTTTATCAGTGTATATTTAAAGAAATAATGTAGATCATGGATTTAAAAAGATTAATTTTATTCTTGAATTTTTTTTCTTACTTATTTTCGACCTTCCTCTAAACTTCCGTGGCACACCCGCTGATCCTTCGTGGCATACTGGTTGAAAAACGCTGCACTAGAGCTTATAATCAGGTCTCAATAGGAATATTATTTTATAACATGGAAACATAAATCAAGAGTATCCAACATTGACAAAAGGTCACTCTTTTGTATCTTCATTTTATTTCCCTCCCTGCGTCTGCGATATACGAATATATAATATAATGTATATATACATTGAAAGGTGGAAATGTCAAACGTTCTAAAAGCCAAAAATAAAATTTTATATGAAAGGCAAACAAATTTCTTGGATTCAAAGTTTTAATATTTTTGATTCAAAAAAGTTTACTTTACTATATCATACAGTTAATACATAACTTAAATAAATTAATTACTATATCATGGTAAAATAATGTCGACTTCGGTGGTTTTGGGGTAAAGTATTCACCCCAGTACCTGATGTTCGTGGGTTTTAACCCGGCCGGGGTAACCTATTTTTATTGAGCGATAAAAATCCATAGCACAGCTTCCTTTGAAAGAGAAGTAAATTAATCGGTCCCATGTTGATTTTGGAATGTAAAAGAACCCCGGAAGTTTTGTGAAAATAACTTTTCGGCAAAATTGTTAGTATCGTTGGCTCCCATTCATATAAATTCAGTGTGGTAGGCAACGGGGAAACATCACACTCACTGAACTCCCCTAGTACATGGGATTTCTTCTACCAGATGGTGAAGACAGCAATAGCCAGCCGAAGGAATGAGTGCATGCCCAGCTTCGGGTGAATAGAGATCATGACCCTCTTAGGTGGCCATGTGATATAGCGCGCTAATATCGTGTCGGACTAGACTGCCCAAGACGGGAAGATCGGGGCTTGATCTCAGTCGGATGCGCTGAGAGAGGTTTTCCTAAGTAGTTTTCCACTCTCTCTACATGCAAATGCGGGCGTATTTCTTCTAAATTAAGCCTTCATAATCCATAACCCATTAGTGTAAGTAGTGCATAGGCGTATAACCTGAACAGGTAGTAAGACGCGGTGCTAGAAAAAAAAATAGAAATCATCGAACCAACCTTCGGACTGTTGACTTAAAAAGAATAATAATAAAATATAATAGCTAAGAAAGCCCTATAAAATGTCATATATGTGTGTATATATATTTACCCTAAGTTCTAAGTGTTTTATGGGTTACCATCAGTTATAATTGCAAGGCACTTGGTACAACTGGAAGGCAAAATCAATTTCATATACAACCAGCGATTTCTATTGTCATTAATATGAACTACTTCCAAAGCCAATTGGCACTTGTGACAAACGCAAACTATGGCACATGGCACGTAGAACACAGCTCCATGAAAAAGCACATTTATAAAAAATGGCACTTAGAATGTTTGACATTCCCACCCTTCATTTACGCTGATGGGGTAATGACGAGGACAGCTTTATGAGGTGATATTTACCTTTGTTTCTGGACTATCTGGGTGGCTGGTTTGAATAAAACAAATTATTTAAGGCTCTGGTCAACGCACACGTCTTCCCTTATAGCAAGCTACTCTAAAATATTGTTTGGGTTATGTAAGATTTAATTTATAAACAAACTAATTACATCAGTACTATAGACTTACAAACTAAATGAGTTTATGATAATATGCTTAGTAAGCTTACTAAATATTTAGGATTTAAGAAAACAAATACACTGATGTATACATATTTTTTAAATATAAATTTAATCTTAACTACATTCCAAATAAAATATAAGACTTTTCATTAGCATAAAACCAGTTCTAAAATTCTTTATGGCTTTTTTTATAGAACAGTTTTTTTAAAAATAATTCATATAATTTCTCACAATTGAGAGCATTGGTCAGACTACGGCTCTTTTAAAAAGAAGGATACGCTTTGTGGCCTGACTTATTTATCTATCTACGAGTTAGATGGCCTCTTTATTTCTTTTACAGGGAATGATACGAGTTAGATTGCCTCTTTATTTCTTTTACAGGGAATGTTACGAGTTAGATTGCCTCTTTATTTCTTTTACAGGGAATGTTACGAGTTAGATGGCCTCTTTAGCTCTTTTACAGGGAATTATACGAGTTAGATTGCCTCTTTATTTCTTTTACAGGGAATGTTACGAGTTTCTTGGATGCTATTCATAGCTCTCTTACAGCTAATTACCAGTTGGTTTCACTTGGGATCTTCTTGCAACGAAAGAGAATTTTCATATTTTCCTCAAAGTGAATGCTGGTCCATTTTCGCTCTTTATTCTTTCTCATCTCTATATTGTTTGTATAACCTCGTATGTATAAATATAATATAGTAATGTTCACGTGTAGCTTTGTGATTATAATAGTATATGTTACAGAACATTAAAATTATTTTGTGAGTGTGTACTCTTTGAGTATTTCCACTTTATAATTATTGCATGTGATTTAATTTATAAATGGTTTTATTGAAAGAACCACTACTATCCGTTAACTCATTTTTAAATTAGTTTCACTAATAACGATTACTTACATATTCTTCGATGATACCATTCCAATTTACCAAATATTATATTATACATATTCAAATTAAAATCAAGTTCATTTAGCGAGCACGTAACGTCACACCTGTTAATAAAAACATATTTTAATAGACATTTGATTTTCCAGTTTATTAAAATGTCTAAAACTATAGCAGAATTTTGTTTATTTCCCATAATATTTTGAAATATATATTTATTTGGGATGATAGGCTTATGAGGTTTTCTTTAATTATCGGGTTTGATGGAAATTAAATAACTTTACCATCAATATTTATTTTATCTTTAATAGAGCTAGTTGATGCGCCTTATTTTATCAAATGAATACATCAGCACATATCCTACAAATAAACATAGCCTAAGACAGTATTCTGGTTATTAAATGATTATCCTAGCACCAGGAATTGTAATAAATGCGTAATAGGATGAACTAATACATTAATAGTTATCTGCAATAGACTTGACTATCCTAGTACATAAAAAGGAAGATTTGCACGAATGTTATAAAAAAAGCATAATCTAGTATGATAATAAACGTAGTCTTCATTACACTCAAGCTTTAAATTTTTTAAGCAAACCTGATTATTCTTAAAAATTAATCCTTGATAGTTCCCAGACTACAAAGTTAACAGAGAGCCTTTGGAAAGCCACAATTTTCTTGCAAGCTAAAATATGAAAATTACAAAATATTCCTGTATGGGCGCGTGGCTAAGCTGTTAACAGAATAACCCACCCCAGAATTATTGGGAGCTTACTGGATTTGATTTCTGTATTATTGTGCAATACTTCAACTAATGATGGGTTATTTTCTTGATTAATAATTATATCATAATAAATATGTATAAATTGTAATACCCTTTGATGTATTAGCTATAAACGATTAAATAAACTAATGAACTTCAAGGTATTTATCTAAGATATTTGTCTAATTGCATAGTTTAGTAATTGAATGAACACATTATAAGCTGACTGTGGAACTACATACAACTGTAACAGACTTATCTGTATGGTTAAGTGCGAAGCAAGGAAAACTGGCTTTGACTTTACTAAATATCAAAATGGTGGCAGTAAATAAATAAAAAAACATTACTAAGCTTACTATAAAAACAGTCTTAGGCATAGTAAAGATAATTTGTAATTTGGATTTAAAATGTGATGATTTCATTGATTTGGCAATGCTGTATGACGCACCATAGGGTTAAGGTCCAATGACAATAGGTTAATCAGTGTTTCTCAACTTTTTTTTACCAGGGCTGTAACCTTTGGTGCATCCCCTATATTCTGCGGCATATTTTGAGATACACGTCCTTATGCTTAGGCGTTTTGAGCTAAGAAAACTCTTAATATATGATGTACTTCAAAATAATTTACTATTTCGTGGAAAAAAAATACCATAGGAACACTAAATCAATATCTAAAATAGTAATATCTTTTAGTGAAACACTTTCGAACTTAATTATAAATTATCTAATATTTTCGTGGCACCCTTAAGGGACATTCTCAGCACAGGCAATGATAATGTTTGTTAATTTAATAAAATTAGGCTATAACTTATTTCGCAGAAATGAAAAACAATAAAAACACTGTAACATTGTTTGTTTTATATTAACCATTTCCTCTCATAAAAGTGAGTTAAGCCATTCATTCACTAATTTATATACCAGCCATTATCCCTAACGTATATATGATTTGTTTTATTACTAAGGGCCTCAGTTCAATAAATATTTACGAAACTCGAATCTATCAAAGCACGTGGATGTTAGGACGTTATCATATTCATGACATGCATGTATGGGCAGCATGGGACCCTTTATCAAAATTAATTTATTTTATTTTTATAGTAACAAAACATTTACTACTCACTACTCTACATGAAAGTGAAAAGTTTACTTAAAAAACTTCAATTTATAAATAAAATATTATATAACAATGATCTATTATTATTAGAGACGAAAAAAAAAAGCTAAAAACCAGATTAAGAAGTGAACCTGAACTCATAAAATAACAATTAACCTAAGAATTTTAAAAATAAATAACTTTGTGGTATTATGAAATTTTGGCTAAGAAGAAAGGAACCATACGGTAAAAAAATATGAATTTCAAAAAGTGGGTCTATGAAAATGCATGACTTACAAACTAGCCTAACCTAACACAGAAGCAGTTAAAACTAAATCCAAACATAATAAATAAAATTTAAAATATGAAATGACATAAATAAATAATAAATTAACTAATTTAGAAAGTGTGCATATTAACGCCGCTATAGAAAACACTAATTATGAAATCCAGGCCAACGTTTAGTGAAAATTGAAAATGACACCTGGACACGGGAATTGAATCCGGTAATTTTGGCTTAGTACGTCAAAGTAGTAGTGGGTTCAATTCCTGTGTCCAGGTGTCATTTTTAAATTTTCAGAATATGATATCTAGATGGAGTAATCCTCACTAAAAGCATAAATAATAGCTTTAGCTATTTAATTCTTAACAACATTTAGTGCATAATTAGTGATTACAATCACCTACATATTCACAATTAATGATTTAGTTACATTTATTTTACAGGAACAAATTACTGGATGGATCCAGCTCGATTTAGCCTCTCCCAATGAAAGCATGCCTTTTTCTACAACATAGACCAATATTTATCCCCTAATCAGTCCTTTGAATCCCATACTATTTAATAACCAGGCCTAATGTTTTATTTAAACTTTCCATATGGATATGTACTAATAACTGGTTAACTTCACGTTGCCACACCATGTGAAGCCCTAATTATAAAACACAAGCAAATATTGCTTAAATTATTAAAAAAATTGTTAAAAGAATACCTCAATTTGTAATATTTAAAACCCTTTATTTTAATGGTGAGAAAGTATAAGGTAATTCCAGCCAAATATAGTCTAACATTAATGGTTTCACAAATATATACAATCTAAAATATATTGTTCAATGTAACCCCTTCAATGACATAGTTTAGTTCAGTAAAAAAGTAAAGCTAGCCCCTTCCTATGTTCTTAACCTATTATTTGACGTTTGTTACTGCTTTTAATCCCGCGGAGTCACGTGTTTGGTGCTTACATTTAAATACATTAAATAGTCAAATTTAGTTTTGAAACATTATAAAGAACTACCGAGATGGTGCTGTAATTCTATAAGTTTGAATTTGAAATTTTTGATAAGGCTGTAGCATTTACTATCATTGTAAGGTTTAAACAACTAAGAAAATGTTCTGTGCCATCACATGGCATAATTAGCAATTTAAAGTGGTGGTAGCTTCAAGTTAATACCGTTGTGTTAATTTTGAATTTTAAATGTTTGTTAATCCTTGGCTTTGTACCATTTTGTATTGCTAAAAAGGTTTTGTGTTACCACACATTTGAAGTATTTAGCAACTAAATAAAGCAAATCCAGTGAAACTTTTGAATTTGAACTATTTTACAGTCCATTGTGTTGCATTAGTTTTTTAGATTTTTAACCACTTACAAAAGATGTGCTAATTAACCATGATTACAAATTAAAGCTAAAGAATATAAGTTGATGACACAATATGCCTTTTGAATTTGAAATTTTGATGTATGAACTATTTAAAGTTTCTAAGCATTAAGCATCATTATTTGCCAACATAGGCAATTGTTATGCACGCAGGCTAAACATCAAGCTGGCATATTCCGGTTTGCCAGCTATGGGAAAGTTGTATTTCAATTTCACAACAGAAATAGAGTTATCAAAATATTTAAAAAAATATATGTTATATGTAATTAATATATGTCCCTGTTTTTCACTAACGCATTAAATAACAAAGTGATACATTTAAAATATACGTAAGTTAAGATTATATATATAGCATTTTTAAAATACCTTTCAGTTAGAGGATCTAATGAAAATAAATATGTAATTTTTTTCCCTATCCAATTTCACGTCCCTCCTAAAGAACCCTTGATCTAACTGGACAACCTTTGACGGAGATATCGGGGTTCTGATCCCGTTCGGGTATACTGAGAGTGTTTTTTATTCCTAAATAGTTTTCAGCTAGCCCTCCACGCCAATTCGGGTAGACTTATTCTAATTTAACCCCTCGTCATTCATAACTAATTAGTTTAAATATATGGATGGGCCAAACGGATAGTAAGATGAACTAAAAAAAAAACTTTGACTTTGGGATGTGTCATCTAAAAATGAATATATATATTCTACGAAAAACGTGATAAGAGGCCTTCACTGCCTGTTGAAGTAGTCAAATTTAACAGCAATAAATCATAGAAAGCTACAACGAAAATTTAAAAAATACTACCGGATCAAAAAGTGTATTTACACAACTGTCAATTTGTTTTGTCTACTGCATTTACATAACTAGTAAAAAAAGGGATTACTTTAGAAAAATACGTTTACCTTAAATGCTTTAAGAAATAAGTTTTCAAAACTATAAAGGTTCTAGTAAATCCATATGCTTTGTGGTGAGAAGTATCTGATAATCTTCAGCCACACCACAAGATTATTTTTTCTCCACGGTGTCCTACTACCCGTCCGGGCTGTACGAATTTCCCTTTTAACCATGTTAAATAATACAAAATAGAGCAGGGATAGGGAGAGAAAGGCCTAGAGAAAATTTATCTGCATTTGTGTAGGAGTGTGGACATTTTTTTTTCGCGATAATTCACCCAAAGTACACCCTTCGTGATTTGAACCCTAGCCTCTCCATCATTTGAAAACTTTAGCAGATGAAACACACAGTTAGTCTGGGGTGAAATAAAGATATCTTCATGACCAAACCTAGACGGCCTAGCCAATCTCTTGTCTCTCTTTTACCAGGAGGAAAAGGAAAGGCTGTTGAACACGAAGAGAGAGCGAAACAGACTAAAGATAATGATGCCAACTTCAAAGGTTATACAATATGAATGTATATTGGAAGGCCTATTAATTTTCCAAAAGTTACCAGCCTTGTAAACCCTCAAAAGAACAGCTTTGATTAAAGTGTTCTTCATAACAACAACAAGAATATCTATTCGATGTGGTCCGTTCACTGCGCCAAATGACACGATGGTGCCGATGCGTCTGACGCATGCGGGCATACGTCTCTAGCGATGGTAGAGGTGGTATTGAAGAGCTGAGCGAAACTGCGGTAAACTAACACGGCAGTGTCTGTCCTCCCTGGTATGGTGGGGGCCAGAGAGGTCGAAGATAGGGGGAGGGCGGCACCACTTTTCAGGTAGAAGAGAGACAAAGTTGTGAGTTTATTTAATTGAGAATGTAGCATAGATTTTTCAACATAAGGCTCAGTTTGATATATTTGCTCATTCTTTAAGTTTATTTGTCATTATGTTTCATTAAGACTCTAACCCACCCCCACGTTCGTAACGAATCATTATAAACGTCCGGGCTATACATATCACTCTAATGTAGTATAGATAGGGGAGGTGGTATTTAGAGGAGCTATACTAGAACTTGCGTGGAGGGAGTGTAATACGTCATTTAGGAACGAAAATGACAGTACACCACGAGATTAAACCCCAACCTCCTCGCTACCAAATTAGACCAATGTACGGCTTGATACCAAACACACTTAAGACACCTACCTAGATCCAAATGAAATGGACCAGTTTCATTTACAAAACTAGCCTATTCCATTCTTGTCTAGGAAGGTGTTTGGTTTCAAGCCACACTTGAGGCACACTAAGTCTGACTATGAAACTGGACCTGAGTCAAGGAGACTCTTGTTTGACTCCGAGTGGTGTTGTACATTTTATTTACTAGTTATTGAAGTTGATATCGATCCTCTGTCAGATTAGTTTATGTATAAGCTCCAGAGCTGGGTGTGTTGTACTAGGAGCACGGTACCAGGTAAAGTTATATATAAGCAATGTGGTGATTTAATTGGTTTAGATTGTGAATTTTTAATAAATTAACAATTAAAACAACATCAAGGGTAGTTAGCGTGTAGAATCGCACTAATAATGAACCCCAAAACTAAAACTAGTTACCTTCTCTTGACCCCTCGGAAAAATAAGTATTGTTAGCCTATAAAAAAAAATCGAGATTTTGATAAATATCGACGTTTCCCCGATCCCTCGAAACCGAAAAGGTAGAGGGAAAGTGGAAAATAGGTTTTTTGGAAAAACCACAATCAGTACACCGACCAGGATTCGCTCCCTATCCTCGACAGTCTAATCTAACACGGGAGTACGCCTTAGACCAAGTGGCCTCTGAAGCAGGATATACACATTTTATTATAGACCAATTTATCTCAATGAATCTAACATATTTTTAAAAGATGCTACTTTTGATTGTGTAATCGTTTAGGCATACGCCCTTTAGTAATGGATAATTATCTCTTAAATAAATTCCAAACAACACTGGTATGTATGTCATTATATTTTTATACACCACAATTTTCTTCCTTGCAAATGACTGAAAATATTAATATTGGTAAAATACTATTTCTGAAAATCTCTGCTGTAAAATTGAATACATGCTGTTCCATAGAATATGGGCGAATGTTTACTGGTCACAAATAAATATAATAGACGTATTTATGACACACATATCGCAGAGTCTCTCGAGATGAATATAGTATTCACATCCTGGGTTTGGACATAACATTGAACACCAACACATTGATACCAAGAAAGAGAGCTAGCAAAATATCAAACGAGGAAATGAAGTGAATATATGTATATTGAAAACACTGAAATAGAATAAGTCACAGGTCAAAGAGGGTTAATGGAATATGGACGTTTCTTGGAAATATTGTGTTTTTAAAAATAATACATTCAAACTAGCGTAGCATTTTCTTAAATGAAATGTAATATCGTTGTATAAACAAAAACAAATTTTTATATTTTACTTATTTATTTAACCAGCGATGGTGGAGATGGGTCAATTTAGGTGGTTAAGGTGACAAATATTTGTTAAAAGGAACCTGCCTCAATCCCAGACGACGCATGTAATAAATAATATTTAAATTTGGGTTTGTATTAATATTCAGACACTTGAGCTTGAAGTTTGTATAATATTCTTCATTCTAAGTTATGTTATTTTATAAGTAATACGTTAATGTAAATTTTTGTTTAGAAAATGGTATTTAAATATAAAAATAAAATAATGCATTATATTAATGTATGGGCATGCATTATTATCTAATCACTTAGTGCTGTGGTTACCATGTTAGCCAATTTGGGTGGGCTGTAGTAAACATTTTTTTAATACAGTTGTGTTTTAGCTATTATACGATTAAATAAAGGCAATATACATTCCGGCGTAAGAAAATGTAATCATCCGAGCATGATTATGTATTTTATCTTACGAAGAGAAGATGACGGGAGAGATAATGAGAAGAGCATGAAAACGTAAAGAAAATATTGATATATTTTTGAGCATGGAAAAAAAAATATCCAAAAATTGAATAATACTGACAGTTGGATTTTGTATTTGTTACTAATACAATGGTTTATAAGAAATTCACTTAATTTAACATTTAAATGAAAAATATGTTTGTTACATGAGTTCCATTACAACGCCAAGGCATGTATGATACAATTGCTATACTCCATTCACGGTAGGAATTACTCTCTGAAAGGTCGTTTTCCCTACCAACATCCTACTATATAATATATTTCTGGTAGGGAAAAAGGCCTTTCAGAAAACAATTCCTACCATGAACGGACTTTAGTTCTATCCTGTTATGAAGCAAGAAATAAGTTCATTTGAAAAATTGTCAGTATATTTATTTTTGAGAGTAAAACCTTAAAAGTATTATTGTGAATACAGCATTTTCTCACCAATTCCAAGACTACAAATTGTTTGAATACTGAAAGTGTCCTTTTTCGTCTTTTCTCTGTCATATTATGTTAATAATGCTGCAGTTAACCCTTAACTCTACCTTATTTATCTGAAAGATAATAGCTTTGATTATTTTATTAATTAATATGCAATCCCTTACAATTATAATAATTGTACAAGTGGCAGCAATAAGCCAAGTACCGAGCCGAAGGTGGCTGCGTTTTCTGATAGCTCGTGATCTTAATACAACACATTTGTAGCCGACGATTTCTCCACACATCCATCATAGACTCTGCTTTAAAATATGAGTGTAGAATGACTTTGAATATGATACGATTCCTGGATAGCTCTGTGGTTAGAGCATATAGCTACTGAGCCAAAGGTCCCATGTTCGATTACCGTGCCCAGGTGTCATTTTTAAATTTTCAGAATACCTGAAAAAAAGTATCTACTACTTTTGGATCAGTTCAATAAATATGTAATTTTACATGTTATACCTGTTCGAAAACTATAGGCCCAGACTCAAAGAATCGAATGGGTCAATGGAGAGAGAAAGAGAGAGAGATATGTAATGACGTATGATCGCCTTTAAGAAGCATTTAATAGTGCAACCATGGAGACAAAGCTTATTTTTAACAGCTTGTTTGGCACACAGCATTGCTTTAGTTCTTACCATTGAATATGAGATTCTATAATTTTAGTTTTGACTCTCGAGTTTTAGTATTTATTGGAGAATTGTCAACTGCAGGGCTTGATTAACCATCAAGCAAGCTAATCATACGCTTAGGGCATCAGGAGAAAGGGGGCACCACAAAATTACACATAGAATTTTTTTGAAGCAAAAAAAATCCACGATCCGCTTAATATTTAGAGCCCAATTGACTTACCAGATACTTAAAGAAATATATGTTTTATTTTAGGCTGTTTTGATAATGAGCTACAAAATATTGTACGATATGATAGGAATTAATAAACAATTTGCTAAAAGCAGCATGTGAGTATGATATGAGCTTCTTAATTATTTCATTGTTCGCTGTGTCTAACCTCCTAGTGCCAGTATTCATATCAATCCCGGTTATACAAAGATATCATCACACAATGATGAAAACCAGGACGACAGCCGCTAAGTTTAATAATCCTGGTTTTACTGTCTAATAATTTTAATAGCAGCACAATTAACATTTTGGCGGGAGTCGAGTTCACGGGGCCTTCTTGCGGCTCGCCATACAAAGGTGAAAATAAACTAGATGCTTTCTTAGGTTGGGCAAGGTGAGGTGAGGTTTTTTATTTTCTTTATTACTAATTTTGATTTTATTTTTTAAAATCAATTGATATAAATTTTCAATTCAGGATTGTGAAAATCTGATAAGTGCTTACCCAGAGGACTTAAACAATAATTTTGCAGTTGAGCTCCATCCGTTTCATTCTTATGTGAGGCATAAATTTAGTGTAACAAAAACTGTAAGAGCCAAATTAACTCATGCAGAACTTTATAGAATAATAATTGTAAAAGACAACGTTGAATGTGCCTTTCCAAACGTTGATATTGGATTCCCCACATATTTAACATTAATGATTACCATTTGTTCAGCTGAATGTTCATTTTCTTGGTTAAAATATATAAAAAATCTCAACAGAACAATTATGCAACAAGAGAGGCTTGATGCTTTATTTCTACTAAGTATAGAAGCGGATGTGTTACGGAAAATTAGTTTTGAGGGTGTGCTCAAAGACTTTGCTACTAGAAATATATAAGAACACTTTTTTAAAATAAATAAAGTGGTGTTTACAAATATAAACATATTAAATATTAAGTATAAGTTTTGTTTTGATATATAAAAATTATCTTACGGTTTATATTTGTTGATATTTTTATTATTGGGGGAACCTAAATAGTTTAAGTGCTTAGTGCCTCTAAAGGACTTAATTCGGCCCTAGTCAGACTAATTATTTTCTTTTAACTTTTATTTAAAATACTATATTAATAATTATTATAAATTTTTTATCTATAAGAGGCTATAGCACGGTATTTAGTTATTACTAAATACATTAGAATGACAATGCTATTTTAAATAGGTGATTTGACTCCTTTAAACCTTCTTTTGTGTTGAGCAACCGCACAATAATAGCTTTTTTTTGTGTGTGTTACTATTTTATTAATGCAAGGACGGTTTTTAAATTATATATATATATATACACACCTTGTGTATGGACGAGGGAAACCTGAACTAACAATTACTTGATGACTTGTAAAATGATCCGTTGTCGAAACCAATAAGCTTTCAAAGAAATCTTCCAGTTTAATTAGTTGCCATGTAATTTTTTTGTTTTTTGTTTTATTTCAGTAAGTAGGCCAGTAAAGGTATCAAACCGTTCTGATTTGCTAAATTTTTATGTTCCATTTTATTTTCATTGGTGGAATTTGCTTTGATAACTTTTGACGCAGTATTATCTCCTTGGCCATTGGTGGATTTCTGTTTTTGATCCTTTTCTCTCCCCCTTTTCAAAAATTGAGATGACTTGGCTTTTGTTTTCTCAGGTTTTTGCTTTTAAACGCCAAATTGTAAGGTCACTTTATGCTTCTTTCCTTTTTATTTTGATAGTGTTAGGTGTTTTGGCTATAAATTAAAATGTAGGTTATTCAGTATATATTATTCCTATTTATAAACTTGGCCTAGGATATCGCTACTATGCACCCCTTTTATTTGAATGTTATCTTAAGATGCACAGTACCTTACGTAAAGAAACATTTAATATGACGTTGGCCTAATGTTGAGTAATATTTCTAATATGTAGCTGCTCAATTAAACAATCTTTTTGTTTCCTTTTTTTTATTTAACGTACCCTCTTAAAATTAAAATTAATGAAAATTAATTTCGTTATTGCGTCGGTTTGATTCCGAGATGGATACCTTTAGTTTTTTCATTTATGTTTGTAAATTATTATATTCTGCTTGTGTAGTACACATTTTAATCTCTTAGCCTAAATATGTTTTCCTGTAAAGCTTCACTCTTTTCTAATGTTTTGTATTATTTATTTATATTTTAAATTTATTGATATTACTATCGTAGACTTTAAAAGCCTCCATAACCTTTCTTCTTTTACTAAATAACTTATACCTATATTTTGTGAGTTACTACCCACCCCTTACTGATATTGTTTCTCTTGCAGTTTACTTTGTAGGATCGGGTGACCTTGCCTCTTTGTATCTTTATTTTTTATTTGTCTATTTCCGTGCGCTTTATTTTGGTTGTTTGGGTATTTTATTTATGTTTTTAATGCTAATATAATCTTATTATTTCATTAACTTTTGCTTTAAATTTTTATTAAGGAGTTAATTAATAATAATAATAATAATGTAGTATATATTATAGATAGAGGAATGATTGATATGAGAAAAGGTAGGTGCGGGTTGGTACACTTTGACATAGATCGTTTTTACTGCCCAGCATAATATTTATTCATATATATTGTATATGAATAAATATTATTTTCTACCTCTTCTAGAATAGAACACGGTAATCTCATAGTACACTTACAAAATATCAAGTAGGTTTAATATTGTCTAACAACTTGTCCACTTACTCTTTCGTGTTTTCTTAATTGAATAACCACCCTTTCTATTTTGTTTTGGATTTTGTATATGCAGGTAAATCGAAGTGATGACTATAAAGTTCAGTCTGAAACTTGTATTGTACAAAAATCGATTTGTTGTTGGAAGAACTTCCGGCAGCGCGTGACATCGCGCGGCAAAAATAAGAAGCTAACGGTGACGCCCTGCCCTCTCTTTCCGCAAACCTGTCACTAGATGGAGTTAGTCCCGCGGGATCAAGGGTCAAACTAGTTGCGAGTGTCTATCTTATAGTGAGTTACGTGAGCTAATTTCATGTGTTCATACATTAAATTACGCTTCCATCAATTATCACGTTTGACAAATCATTTGAACATCGATGAATTAATAATACTTGAGTTATTTTGAAAATGTTGACAAAGATTTAAAAAAAAGTATTTTCTAATAAAAACGTCATCTAAAATACTGACCATTGATACAAAACACAAGCACCGTCTTCATCCTACGGGCTCTGCTCTCATTGACATACCTAGACGATCATACACATTACATACCTGACCCTGCACCAAATTTTCTTGCTACGATATACATAAATTATTTATTTTAATTCATATTTTCAAAAAATGTTATTCATTAATTAGCTATTAATTATAATACTATCGTTAAAACTATACTTTTAAGCCTTCAAATGCTGATTATTAAATTGCAGCTTTATTTACTAGCTAGATGCACAAAACCTTAGTACACACACTTCTATATTTTTACTAAGGAAAGACGTAAGTATAAGCATTTATTGGCGCGATGGTCTCTTTTTTAAGATCAGAATAATATTTCTGTGGTAAAAAAATATCCCATTGATTGTAAAACGATAAAAATATATATTATAATGACGATACTTTTAAAATTACTTATTTTTATTGAAGTATTTAGCGTAAATTACACCCAATGGTGGATATTTATTAATTTATTAACCAGGCCGTACAAAAGTAGTCAATATCTTCAACACCAATCGGGATATGACCATTGCCCCATAACTTGTGGTTGGTCACTCAAACCACTCAGCCACGAGTAAGAGATATACCTAATAAACACACATAATTACTGAACCACTATTTAAATTTAGATAACTTTACTCATTGCATATTTAATTTCTTTTAAAGCATTCTATGCCAAGTATATTATTTTCTAACAAAACAGTTTAAATATATATTTTACTATATAATTAATACAGTTGACGTTTTAATCTCCCGTCCGCTACAGCGGGCACGAGTATTAAGACGTCAATCTCGTATGTTCTAGTTTAATGGTGATTTGGAGGTTGAGATTCAAATCCCGATCGGGTGTAATGTAGTGGTTTTGTTTTCCTAAATGGTTTCTCACTTTCCCCCCAAAATATATATTTTCCGTAAAATGTTATCATGCTCGCCCCCACTGGGGCTTCCGCCGATCTGGGGACTATAAGATCCAGAGGGCGGCGGGACACCCAACAGAGCAGGGTACCGGGGGCATAAAATACCCGGGTTGGACCATCTAATAGGATAGAGAACTATAAAGTAGGAATTTAGGACAACGAGTTTAAGTGTTACTTTCCATACTATATATAATATTGTAAAATTATACATTTTTATAATTTAGTACCGCGTCTTAATACCCGTTCTGATTATACGCTTAGGTACTAATTACGCTAATGGACTGAGAATTGGGAACGTTGAATTTAGAGGAAGTGAACCCACATTTGCATGGAGGGAGAGGGTAAAGCCATTTAGGAAAAAAAACAAATTCATCCGATAGAGACTCGAACCTTGACCTCTCTGTCTTCGACAGCTTAGCTCAACTCGACCAACGTATTATCTAACTACGCCATCGAGGCAGGTCGACTTATAAATGAAAGTAGACAAAACATTGTAAGTAGAAATAGGTCCTGAGCTACATACTAGGTATCAGGACAGGTACGCAAGGATAAATATATAAATAAATATTTATACTTCGTTCTCATCCCTGCACCCTATTGTGAGTATGTGGATATATTGGTGGGTTTGTAAGACGCAGTGCAAAGAAACTTTAGCCTTTAAAACCAAGTTTTTATCAAAATTATCTCGCATAAGTAGATGAGAGTTTTTATTGCACCCTCTTAATCCATACATTTTAGGAGATATGACTTAGACTGAAGAGGATACCTAATCATCCTATGGCAGCACGTGCCCACCTTAAGTGGAGATTAAGTGCACAATTTATTAATCACTAGCATAAATGAAATCCTTCTGTTCCAATCGCATATAACATACAGTTTAAACTCTTTCCTCCGGCATTATGTGGTCCGGCACGTTTTGAATTTGCCACCATTATTGTGAGAGTCTGAGACCAGGACGGTGCTATTAGCAGTACAAAGGCGCCAAAGTAGTTTACATCTGTAGCCAAGTGTTTTGGCTATTCATTCTTGTTTTGTCTTGTATTATGGCTATATTTTAGCCCTTAATTTTGACTTCCAAGAGACCAAGAGTTGGGAAGGGTGGTGTATTATTTCCGGGTTTAAACTTTATTTTGCCTTGTATGAGATAATTAGGTATATAGAATGATATGGCAAGTTTTATACCTATACATAAGAGGTAGACCTATAGTAACCCCATGGCTTCTTTGGTGCTGACTGACAGCTCACAGCTGACTTTTGACAGTCAAAATTTTTGTATATATCTAAATTTTTACTGTCAGAAGTGACAGCTGCTAAACACATGTTTTTGCAGATCATATGGTTCGGCGTAGAGATACATAATTTGGTCTGGTAACTTTTCAAAGTTGTCAGTCAGCACCAAAGAAGCCATGCGTCTACTGTATATACAGTAGAGGGTTCTTAGGCGTCAGCATATTTGTGCCGGTACTTGTCAAGTTTCAAGGGTACTGGACTAAAGAGTTTAAAATAATATATTATAAATTTGTACACTCTGTAGATATCGCTTAGTATATTTTTAAGGGGTAGGGAATAAAGTTGATTTAGAAAGTTTAGCTGTAAAATTAACCTCTGCTTATATGTGTATCGGTTAAAAAAAAAGTTTGTTCATTGGGGCTTGTCGATCCGTTTAGCTGGATCACCTAACATATAAAAGAATAGCCTATTATTATTATTATTATTATTATTATTAGCACCGCGTCTTACTACCCGTTCGGGTTATACGCAAATAGCCTATTGTTTTCATGTTAAGTATATAATATAATTGAATCTACAATAATCTTCCTAAAATATGATCATGTATAGTTGCATTCATATTCTTTATCTAGAGATCCAAATAAACAACTTGAATTTTTTCGGAAATATGTATAGCATTTAATTTTTTTTAAACCTTTCTCCTAAATATAGAGTGGGATAAGAAGTAATTATGCAAGGTGAAACTTCTATAAAAATAGCAAGATTTAGTCATTTAATTTTTTATTTCATTGACATGTGAGCTATGTAGTACAGTAAAAATTATGCACAATTGCTTCATATTTGAAAACACAAAGGCCACTTAACTATAGTAAGCCAAACAAACATTTTATAAGAGATCGAATTGGTATGTTAAATCTGTCAATGTGAGATATATATATATATAAACCCAATAACAACCACGAGAATCAAATTTATAAAATGCGAATCCACACATGTGTAACACGCATCGGTGGGCACGTGGTATGGGTGTCAATATCATCTGTTTTGGTTTAACGGGGACGGGGAGGTTAGTGTTCAGATCCTGGTTAGGTGAACTTAGGATAATTTCCTCTTAATGAAATGCAGGTGAATTCCCTATACAATTCTACCTTCCTCACACCTACCTCAATAGTTTAGTAAAATGAAGATATCCCGGACGAGAAGTGAGACACGGCGAAATAAAAAGTGTATTTGAATAAAATTAAAGATATGGGTGTTTCCCCTATTGTGGATTTAATGCACGCTTATATTCTATTCAGTAAGCGCCAGCCACCACTGACCCTTGTAAAACTATAAATAAAACTATCGACTAGCTAACACTGCAATATAAGAAAGCTTTTCAAAATGTTTCAGATGATAAAGTTTGATAAACTAAACTGACCCAAATTGTTCTGTCTTATTTGTGTGTCACTCGTGATTTCAGGGGGATTTCTCCGTGGAGATTGAGAGAGTGGGAGGGGGGAGGGAATGTCATGAGCCAGTGAATCTCTTGAGCCCCTTGAGGGAACGCTGTCTTGGAAATGATAGACTGCCCTTGAGGGGAATTTTTGAGAGAAAGAGAGAGGACCGGGATTAAAGTCAGTCCTCTTGCTGTGTGGGGGAGGCTTACAACCAAGACAACGCCAATGCATAAAAGAAATACTCGACAAGCAACCAACATTGATACAAATTGGGGGGGCTTACATTGGCCTAGAGATGTTCTAGAGAGGAGTGAAGGGGGGATGGATAATGTCTCTTACCTCTCAGAAATAGAGTCTGGTCTAGTAAAACATAGATACTTTGACACTATTAAAGTGTATTACTCAGAAGTAAACAGTTTGTTAACACTATCACACCATCAATAACATATTCAAGATATATTAAAATATAGAACCCAAAGAATTACTTTTTATTGAATGGTTGAGAATAACACATATTGAAATTATGATGAAAGGGATACAGTCCGTTGAATCCGAACGTACACCTGGTCCAATTCACCTCAAGTAACAATGCGTGAGTGTGGTTATTTCTAAATTGTTTATTTTGATACAACACCTGTGGAATGCATATTTCTCATGCATGATTACATAACGATAGTTTAAAACGCATATGCACCAAAAACTGGAACTTAACTTGTCGCAATACCACAGCATTTTTCCAAAACAGTAGGGTTCGCTCCTTGATACAGATTAAGTTCCCGGGCTCACCACTCCCTGGCTTTTGTACTCGCCAAACTGGCGTAAAGCGGGAGAACATCCAGTGGTGAGAAGGGAGACCGGCTTTCTCCATTTATTTATTAATTTAATTACAAGCCCATCATACAAAAATTATTTATTGTTACACATATTATAAGTAAAGACGTCTCTTCTTTATATGCATCCGGGTCCGTCCTCTTTTTATTCCTTGTGACCTCCACCTCATTCCCTCAGGGTGATTGGTACCCAGTTAGTGGTTTGTCTTGATACATGATCTATAGAGGTTGGATGCGTTGTGGGTCTATATATACAGGATAATCGGTGATGTCTCCTGTTTGTTTTTTTTGCTTGCGGTCGGCCATCCTCTGGTCAGCACGATTTAAAATAAAGTAAGTTGATTCTATGGAGGAGCACATGATAAGCAACTTCCAGCAGTTCACGACATAAGGATGCCATCTTCAGGAGATGTGGGGCCTTATGTCTACCCCAGTCGGGAGACATCTAGGGAGCTTTTCCTTATAGACCGAGGCACACCCGAAGGGCTCTAGCCTCATCCGTATCCAGGTGCTGGACTGTGCGGCTTCCTAGTGAAACCCATGCTTCTGGCGTATAAATGTTTAGGATCATGTTTGTAAACGATAGATATGGTTGATTCACCGAAGCTGGTAGTCCAGAAGCTGGCGGACCTGCGTTGACCAAATTAACTGTAGGAACCTGTAGTGCGGTGTGCCGCTAATGTTTGTACTTGATTCCATGTCGCCTCCATTGAATACTGCATTGTGTTCAGCAGGCGCATTAGTTGAGGTTCTCTCGTGGCTCATTCTCACCCGGCTCCTCTTCTTCTTACTGTCTGTCTCGGGATTTCGGCATATCGATGATGTAAGACAAACACAAGTCCAGGTAGGAGATGGGTTAAAAGTGGTTGGGTGTATTGTTTGCGGAGTCTTTAGACGAAGAAGGTAGCTTATGGTAGCAGAATATCTTCACTTTTGGGTGTGTCTGTTGCTGTGCCTTCAGCCCTGATCTAGGTATGAACACGTCCTCTCCGGATAATAATTATCCTGTATGCTTTGGCAGCATTTGTGGGGACGTTTTCGCTGAATCCAATAAGGGGAAACACGAGCAGCTTTTCAACTTATTGGACGATCCCAAGATGGCTGATCCCCTTGCCGACAATTCTTGTTGCAATTCTTCTATTCTATCTTTGATGTGTGTGTCACAGTCTACTGTCATCATAAAAACTGTTGTTGTTGGGTTCCCTCCCCGCGAACAATCAGTTCCCGATCCCCCC
>CABFOV010002672.1:29389-44996 GCA_902141375.1 Timema poppense
GGGGGGGGGGGGGGGGGAGTAGGCGTTGCTACTAAATGGCTTCCAGCTCTCTCTTCACGCAAATGCGTTTAGAGTTTTATAAATTCAACCTTCCTCACTCCTAACTAATTAAAGTAATTGTTACGTAAGCGTATAAACCAGATGTGTAGTAAAACGCAGTGCTAAAAAATCATCTTCGTTTGCACTATCCAGAATAAAACCAAGGTCGTTTTGACTTATTGACTTATAATCTCAAAATTTCAAAATGGAAATGTGGGAACCGAAATGGGTAGGAGGAAGGGGCAGTAGCTTTAACTATTTCCAAAATTATTATAAAATCTTCCTTCCAGTGCAGAAGAAAATTTAAATTTGGTAAATTGGTAAAAGGATACCCCAGATAACATAAATGCTGAAAAGTTTGGGAATAAAAAAATAGAGGTCCAGGAAATGGATGAAAAATAGGGAACCCTCAAAACCACTAAACTAAAAAAAAAGTAACAAATTTATATGGTATATAGTTTTGATTTTGTAGAGGCAGATGTAAAAACCTAAAAATAAAATATACAGAAAATAAAGATCCATAAAGCTACTATTAAATAGTTAAATACTGAGGGATAAACTATCACCTTTATAGGAGCAACATAATAATGAAAATAAACAACTTCTGGTGGCATAGCTAGGTGAACCATGATCCTTTATGGGAAACCATGATGCTCATTTATTCCATAATAAATGTATCTATATTAGTATATTATTTCGTTATTATTTAATTATTTTATAGGCATCTTAAATGAATAATGAGGTTGTTTTATTATTGTTTTACAAATTAGCATAAGTTCCCTGTTTAAGAACGGCTTAAATACTAGTAGATCCTTTATGGGAAACCATGATGCTCATTTATTCCATAATACATGTATCTATATTAGTATATTATTTCCTTATTATTTAATTATTTTATAGGCTTCTTAAATGAATAATGAGGTTGTTTTATTATTGTTTTACAAATAAACATAAGTTCCCTGTTTAAGAACGGCTTAAATACTAGTAGGCTACTGATATGCAAATCGTACAGTCAATATTGCGAAGTCAGCATTTTAAAAATATATTCTAGAATCAAATTAATGAAAAAACAGCCTTGATATATTCAGGGCATAAAATATTATACCATTAATGAAGTCTTAATCCCTTAATCAAATTCATTTATGTTGAAAGAAATACATTAATATGCTACTGCTAAGAAACGTGCCGAAATTATTTGTTTGCCAATGGAAGATTATTATGTTTATTTAATCATAGGAAGAATGATATTACCATTTTAATACATGTTATGGACCTAGTGAAATTAAGTGGAAAAGATTTAATAGTTTTCTTCAGATTGGTGACTAATCAAATAAAAACCTATTTTAAATTATTATTATTATTATTATTATTATTAGTACCGCGTCTTACTACCCGTTCGGGTTATACGCACTTATGCTAATGTGTAATGATAGGGTGATTGTGAGATGAAATGGAGGACCTACAGTTTAACGTGGAATCCGAACCACGGTGGAGGCCTGGCATCACTCACATTCACAAGATGTCTTGTCAGAGGTGAAGGAAGGGTTTGGTATTCATATAAATCTTTACCGGGACCGAGGATTGAACCCCGGCCGCCAGCATATAAGTTTGACACCTTACCCCTAGACCGCCAGGTCACCCCTATTTTAAAAATTATTATTTAGTTTAGGCCTACTTAATTAAATATGGGGTTAGTGATATTTAAACATTAACTTGACAATATTTGGTATAAGCTTAAATTTTATAAAATAGAATAGTTACATCAACTTGTGCGATATTACGCCAATAGGACCTACAAGAACTTGACAATCTGATAAACTATAGAGAAATTAACATAAGATGTATTAATATGAATGTAGTTTTGAAAATGTACGAGTAATTAAATTAATGTTCAATAAATTACACCTACTGTATCGGTGGCCACATGGTCTAAAGCGTTACTCTCGCAGTAGAGTAAACTACCAATGACGGGAATATCAAAGCTCGAATCTCAGTCGGGTGTACTGAGGGTGGTTTAAAAAAAGTTTTCCACTCTCCCTTCAAACAAATGTGGGTACATTTCCTTTAAATATAGCCTTTCTAATACCTGAACATATTGGCGTAATTAGTACATAAAGTCCATTCACAGTAGGAATTGTTTTCTTAAAGGTCTTTTTCTCTACCAGAAATCTATTATATAGTAGGATATTGATAGGAAAAAAGACCTTTCAGAGAGTAATTCCTACCATGAATGGATGAAGCATATAATCCGAAAGAGTAGTAAGATGCGTTGCTAAAAAAATATTCCATTCTTCCAAACGACTTTTGTTGGTTAAGAAGATTTTGTCTTTATAAAAATATAAGAATTAAATATTAGCAATGGTTGTATAAGACGATTATTAATACAAACCATTTGAAAACGTCACTGTAGTCTGTGGGGTTCCACCATATTAATAAACGTTTCATTCTGCATACTGGAAAGCTAATTTATTGACAAACTTTTGATCAAATGTAAGAGAGGGCGGAACCGTATAAATATACGGATAGCTAGACGGGTATTAAGACGTGGTGCATAAAATTATAAATATTTTTCATTGTTTATAAAACCATCAAGACTTTTTAGAATCTAATGAAAATGAAAGAGACAAAAGCTCAGCCCATCTCAAACAATCAATCCGATCGTAGCGGCGGTTGTTTTAACCGACCGGTCGGGGCTCGCATAATCCCCCCGTGTACACTACTAGTGCCATCAAGAGTCGAGAGAGGTGAGCGGGATTTGTTGTGACTGGCTGAGGTCACGCGATGAATAATTCAAAAACACGTTCTATCTCTCCCGTGGGGGATTCCCCCGTAGATACGCAATGCAGACCTACAACCGGTTTCTAGAAAGTGCAATATTTTTTAAAAATGTTTTTTTAAGTCGATAAAATCAAACACAAGGCTTATGTTATAAAGGCTTAAGCTTTGAGGTAAGGACAAGAATAGGAGCAAGAATAAATGCACCTACATTAGCGTGGAGAGGATATTTGAAAAGTATAGTGGAAAAATCACTTGTGGAGAATCAGCTAGAGTGCACCAACTGAATGAGATCCGAACCTTGACCTCTCCATCACTAACTATCCAATACTTATATTTCGAGTCAAAGACACCTTATATGGCGTGACAAATGGTAATGCTACGCTTATTATTACGAAAAGGCTGTTATTAAGATTCATGTGGGTTTGAGGTGTTATTTTAAATTGGATTATTTAATGTTAACATTCAAATCATTAACCACACTGATTATATCAACACACGACTTACAAACTATAAATAGTCCACCCTGATTTTCATAGGAAGCTTACTTTCGACTATCGACATTGATTGAAAGTCACTAACATTCGGCATCCTAGAAATATATCTTTTTTGATTTAATAGCAATGAAATTAATCTAAAAGTTATAAAAAGCTTCCACTAATATTTATTTATGAATTACATTTTAATTTATCTTAAAAATATTAATTAAACGCACTAAGAATATAAACAAATTGGTAATCCCCCCCTTTAATCGTGGCAACAAGCGCTCTCAATTTTAAAATAATGGGCTTCCTATGAAAATCAGACTTTAGTAGTATAGAATATTGGTTTACACGTTCATAGTGATTAATTGACGGCCGGGGATTGGATATTGTGTCTGTCCTAGTCTTAAGTTAAATTATAAGCCATATGACGCTACGACAGGCATAGAAAGACAGTAGTGGGGAATATATGTCTTGAATAAAAAAACGACATAGCCCACAGGCTGGAAACAGCAGTGGATATAAAGTAAAGGTTCAGACCGAATCAGGCTCCTTTAGACGTATGATTTACCTCTTGTCTAAGAATTATAAGGTTCATTAATGAGATAGGACCTAAATGTAACGCTGTTAAATTGGGTGTATCTATATGACCTAGCTGGTAGATTAACAGGCTGGGTTTTTGTCACTGTGTATGTCCAAGAATCAATCTATTAAAACTCGTTGTATACTCATATTTTGATTCTTTATCTGACCATATTTGATAAAGCACTAGTGTCCCAGTACCTAAGTGGCTACCGGAAATATAATATAGACTATCTAATATGAGTGAACAAAATGAATAGGGTGAAATTAAAGTAAATACAACCAGATTCGGTGGCCGCGTGGTCTAAGTTGAAACTCTCGTAATATACTGGCCTTCCGATGACGGGGTGGTCGGGGTTAGAATCCTGGTCAAATTTAATTAAGGGCTCCTATATGGAGTTCCACTATTCATCACATCATCGTAAATAATATATTTGTGTAGAGCCCGAATGGGTAGTAAGACGTTGTGCTGAATAAAAAAGAGTAGAAACACCAACAACAACGCGCAGAGAGAATGTGGAATCACATTGTAGTAAAAAACCTTCCCAGTGTTCTCAGTATTCCCGTGTTTGTCAAGCAAGCTAACACTGAACTAGCTTCACCGGTTATATGGGTTCATCTTATGTTGTATATTTGAAAGGGGATAGTGTGAAATTACTTTTTAGAGTCAACCTAAGGACTTTCCTTACTATATAACATTGGAATGTCTTTTAAAACGTTATCTGATATGTGTCTGGATTAAAAAAAATAGCTAAGGACGACAAAGAAAGATGCACATAACGTGTCGGCTGGCCAGACTTCGATCCTCCACCGTCAGTAATTACGTTTATTTTTTGTTACAGAATGGATCTTTCTTCAAGTCAATGCTAATATATCTAATTAAGATTCCTCCTAGATATCGTCTTGTTTACTCTAAGTAAAATAGCTCAAATCACTGAAACTAGTGTGTACTAGAAACTAGCACTAACATTCAAATCTTTTAAATTATTATATCTTAAAGTGTTACAAATTTATTTTTATTATTCATATATTCAATCAAAATTTCAACTATTTAATGTATCCTATGGAGTATAGAAGTAAGGAAGAAATTGTATTATATATTCGTTGATATGTATAAAGCGTACGATCGGGTGTGTGGGAGTTTGCTATGGAATGTTTTGAGAAAGTATGGTGTGGATGGATAGTTAGTAAATGCAATTATGGAGGTGTATTATGGAAGTAAAGCGTGCGTTAGGGTGGATGAAGCTTTGAACGAATGGTTTGACATTGAACAAGGTGTTAGGCAAGGTTTCATTATGTCTCCATGGTTGTTTAATGTTTTCATGGATAAGTGTATGAGGGATGCTTGTGAGGACGTGATTGGCTAACAAATGGACAATGTGAATGTGAGAGTTCTGTTAGATGCTGATGATGCCGTATTAATGGCTGAGAAGGAAAGGAACTTGCAGAATGCATTACATCTTTTGAATGTGGTGACAGGCAAGAATGGATTAGGAAATGATTGTAGATCTAGTATAAATGGAAAACTTTTAAAACACATGAATGAATTTGTATATCTGAGTAAAATGGAAGGATAGATGGTGAAATCGACAGAATGGCGAATGCATCTCGGAGAGTATTTGGATATATGTAGACTATTGAAAAGGATGAAGTATCGAAAGAAGCAAAGATGGCCGTATATAAAAGTATGTTAACTCCAACATTGTCTTATGGATGTGAAGCGTGGTTTTGTCAGGAGAAACACAAGAGCAAAGTGAATGAGGTTGAAATGAGATATATAAGAAATGTTTGTGGAAAACTCATATGCTACTGAAGGATTGCGGTTTGAAAGGGAATCCAACAGATCAATGTGGGAGAAGCGTCTTACGTTGGTTTAGGCATGTTGAGAGGATGGGTGTGGATCGAGTGACAAAGCAAATATATTATGGTGGAGTGTGTAGATAAAAAGGAAGGGTTAGGCCGTGCAAGACGTGGCTAAATGCGTAGACGAATGTGTGAAAAAGAGAAAAATTAAGAGTTTTAGGAATAAAAGAGCATGCATTACTTGGTGTATGGATGTTGTTGAAGTGAGAGGTGTATGCAAGGATAGGGAAGTGTGAAGAAATTTACTAATAATAGATTAAGTACGTAGTAATTTTTTTAGCTATATGCACAGTTTCTTACTTACCCCCTAAGGGAACGGCGTGATTAGGCTATGTATGTATGTATGTGTGTAAGTATGTATGTATGTATGTATATATGTATATGTATGTATGCATATATGTATTTATGTATATATATGACTGTATGTACGTATGTATGTATATATGTATGTGTTTATGTGTATGTATGTATGTATATATATGTATGTGTGTATTTATGTACTTATTGTATATGTTTGTGTGTATGTATGTGTGTATGTGTACTGTATATGTATGTATTTACGTATGTGTGTATGTATGTATACAATATATGTATGTGTATATGTATTTATGTGTGAATGTATGTAAGTATGTTTATATTACTATTACAATATTAACATAAAATTGTGAACCAGCCATAAGATTGGTTTGTATTAAAATATAAAGTTACTATGAGTAATAACACGTGCAGAAATCCTACTTCTGGGAATTACAAAATAAATGTTAATTTTGTTATCATTTATAGAATATAAAGTTTGGAAAGTAATTTGAGAATGAAGGGCAAAAAAGTTTTAGTGAAATTTGTAAGATCGAGATATCGTGTGATAAAAGCTTAGATGTATTTATTGCTCGAAATAATATTTATAACTGGACATAATTCTAGCTGAAGCTCAGTAAGAATGTGCTCTTAGAGCATATACTAATTAATTATTTTTTTGCCACCAATATCAAGGAAATATATCTATAATTTTTATATTTTTGCTTTGAGATGTACACGATTTGCAAAAAATTATGGTTGAAGATCATATGATGTTTTGTCATGTCATGTCATGACATTTTAAATGGTTACATTCAATAACAAGGAGTGTTAAAATATATTCAATATTTGTTTTGTCATCATTGTGCTTTAGCTAAGTATAGTTCATAGTAGGCCTACAACAAATTAGTAAACACTATTATTTAAAATCAATATTAATTTAGGCTCCACTTACCTAGAAAAGTAACCTTGATCAACTACACTATGAGCCTATTTTATAAGCTGCATTATAGTGGAACCAGTGAAGGTAAGCTCGCTGCCTTCGAGAGTAAAAGGAGTGTTAGTCCATTCGCCACTGGAATAGTGGTGACAGGTAACAAAGTTACCAGATATGCTCACATGTATCCATTTGCCAAACCATATGATCTGCAAGGACATGTTGAGTGGTCACATTTGACAGTCAAAACTTTCACAACAAATAATTTGTTTTTAACTGTGTCTTTCTTTTAACAGTTTTTTACATTATTTGAACACAAACTTCTTAAAATAACCGTTTGAATGTTTCTTTTTTGTGGAAGCGGCGTATGTGGTTCATTTAAAAATGATTTAAAATCGAGAGCTTCTATAAGTCCGAGTTCTCTTCACAATTTAAGATGATGAATGTGAAGAAATGAAGGCCGTTGATGACGTCATAAAAACCATCTTCCCTTATGTCTATGCGCATCTATTTTTAAAATTCAGACGTTTTATTTTGAAACTAATATTTTTCATGGCTCTTTCTCAAGGCCATATAAACATATTTATTAATTTTGATAGCCAGTTATAAGAAGACACAAGTGTGAACATAATAAGTTTTAATGTATTATTCCATGCACTATAATATCTCTTGTTACCACAAGCGAGTAACTAGAAACTTAATAGTTGTATTAATACATCTTGTTATTTAAATAAGTTAAAAAAAAACAGTTATATATAAGTCCTAAGTGAAGTATTGTTAGAAGCGTTTACTAACACTTTTGATTGATAGTATAATATTAGGTCAACTAAGAAAATAATTATTATTTCCACATGGATTTACATTAGTGACTTTCACCCTATGTTTGCCATATAAACTTTCTGATTATCTGTCAGTTACCATCACTCAAGTAGCGAATGAACTGTGCTTAGTTCTATGTGAGGCATATATCCATCACTTACAGCGTGAGTGGTAAGAATATATATTACGTAGATTTAATTAAAGGTTTCAGAACCTAAAAGTTCTGATAAAAACCAAATCATAACAGTATTAATGTATCTATGATCCTAATAGTTTAAGAATCAGTAACATAAATAATACCTGTAAATCAAACAATGCATTTCAATTTTTTCTAGGTCACTTTGATCTCCCACGATAACACATCTTATACAGTGCAAATTATAATCCACAAGTTCTACCATGCTATTTATCTTACTGTATTTGTTGTTTTGGGTAAAATACCCTCAACTCTTAAGTTTATACGTTCTTATTAATAGAGTGGTATTTTTGTTGAAGACACACACACACACACACACACACATATATACATATATATATATATATATAATATATATATATATATATATGGCCCCCGTTGTAGACCTATTAATAAAATTATCCAAAACGTTTATAAATTATATACAGACGCAAACACAGACCTACATATAATTTAAATATTTTTTGAGATATCTGCATAACATATTAAATTGATTAAAGGTTTTAAGAGTTGATTTTGAAGAATATAATACATTTAATTTTGAAGAAAGAAAGAAAAGAAAGGCGGTGTCTTTAAACTAACCTACAAATAATTAAGTATCAAATAGTTGTTAGATCTATATAAAATAAATATTACAAGTTTTATAGACTACATGATCATACAAAATCAACAATTTAAAAATGATTAATATATTAAATATGCATCAGATAAATTTCCAAATTAAAAAAATAATTGTTTTTAAGGCTTTTAAATGAACATTTAGTCATTTTATAAGGTGTCTGAAATGGTTGAGCCTAAGTAAATTTACTCAGCTATTAAAATGCTACGTCATGAGTAAGAATACATTTTCATCAAACAAACCAATTTTTTATCAAACTTACCAAGTTTTTCCAGAGAGATTGAAGCTGTCCAATAATGCCCAACTTTGACCAAAATGGTGTTGTGTCATTGAAGTCCAATGGCTGTTTATAATCCCAATAGTGACCAACTCAAATGTGATTATGTGCTTCCGGAACAAAGCATAACTACGTGAGTGTCAATTGATTCGTGAAGAATGTGTTTCCATTCACGTGGTTTTAGGCAAAGACTAACAAGAAAGATTTGTTGTAAATAAAATAAATACGTTTGTCACGAACCAAAGAATGTAATTGTCATTACCACATCAAGCACAAAACACACATTATAAGATGCAATTAATACAAACAAGAAACATATAGACTATCCCCAAGAAAAATAATGTCTTACCCGCATCTATGGGTTCGTGGGTTATGGGGTTGAACACATCTTGTTTGATTTTCGGTGACGGGGAGGTCGAGATTTAAATCTAAGCTGGATTTAATAAAAGTGTTTTTCCTACATAGTTTTCCACTCTTCCTTCACGAAAATTCATGTGCTTTTCTTCTAAATTCGATCCTATTCATCTCTACTATATTAGTTTAAAGATATAAATTACTCAAAAGGGTGGTAGGACACGATGCACAGAAAAAGAATATTGTCCTACTAATTGCGTCACAAAGTAATTTACAGTCTATCCACTGTAGGAGTAGTCGTAACTGATAAAATAAGATTTATATTGCAAACATTGGTTGAAACTCACTCATGCTAACCTATATGTAAATAATGGATTTGTCCTTAGTAATACTATAATATCAATAAAAAGTGTTATCAAAAACTTGTGATAATACTTCCTGAAGGATTAATGTATAATTGGCTTTTTCCTGAATAGTTTAAATTTAAAAAACAACAACATGGTTTTTGCTGCGTGGTTGTGGTAACATGAGATGAATAGTGTAGTGAGTAATTATTTTAAAATTAATAAATTTAATATATTTATGATTTTTAACTGGCCACTAAAATGTATAACATAAATAAATGGATTTTAATAACTTGGAGGAAAAGACATACACACTATTAGTGTCAAAATCTAAAGTTTAATTTTTGTAAACACAATTGTATGAATATTAGTTGTTAACATATCACCAACCGCCAGTTTAGTTTGTCGGTGCGCCATATTTGTTTGTTAAGTAAGGGTAAACTTCCACAAGCTCTCGTTTTAAAATAATTTCTAAGTCGCACTTTGGCATAGTGAATAATTAACATATAAAACACAAATAAAACTATAAGCATGTGCTTATAGTGATAACATAAGTTTTAACAGATCACATGGATCATGAAAGTTGATCGTCAGATTAATTCAGCTGTCAGTTACCACCACTCCTACGCTGGATAGTCTGTACGTCTGTTGTTAGATTAAATTAATAATCTATAAATAAATTAGGCTACACAGTTTATTTGGGTTCCCCACTTCTTGGCTATCGTTTCAATATGTTTTTAACATATTCTAAAATATATTGTAAGATTGATACGGCGATCCTAAATGCCCAGTCTCTCAAATCTATTAACACGTTTCAATCAAGTGAAAAACAAATATATATTAATGTATTAAAAGATCTGGGTTTAAAAGTTGTTGAGAGTAACACGTCCTCAACGTTTCCTGTCTAGTCAACACATGACAGGTTTTTAAGGCAAAACTTAATATATAAATAGCGATAAATATACTTTGCTTCTCAAACCATCATTGGTATTAAATTTTTTAAATTTTATAAAATTTTATTTTGTCTCAGTGCCATGAAGTCTAACAGTCACTATGTTTCAACTCAAATGAAATAATCAAATTTAAGTATGTTTTATTTAATTTTTCTCTACATGAATATACGATATTTAAGAAAGAGAAAATACTGGTAGCTTCAAAATAAAAGAATGCAAACCTGTTAATTCTTTTCTTCCCCTCTCCCCCCGTTTTCCTGTTCACCTCCCATTAGATCCATATTCCACTAGCCAATTAGGTTGAATCAACATTGACACAGAAGATCGTTAGGCAAGGGGTGCAAACAAAATTGATTGATGGCTCGTACTTCCCTCTCCTAATTACGAAGCAAACTCTTCAAAATCAAGTTATTTATCCATAGGGACGTATAAAGATATATTTTTCAAGTAGTAAGAACCTCTAGAAAGGGCAACGAAATTTTGTTTCTGAATGGAGAGTTTGAGATGAGTCGAGAGTGGAGAAAACAAACAATCATTTCTTCCCTCTTTATCATTCTTGTACATTGCAAACAAGATGAGATACGAAATTCAGGATGTGTAAATAAAAGAAGTGGAAATAGAAAGAAAAAAATAAAAATAAAACTTGTAAGGCATGCAGAACAGAGAGGGGGAAATTGTTTAGTAATAGTAAAATAAAAAGTGAATAGTCAAATAAAACTAAAGAACACTTCCCGTAAGCGCAACATTTTACATTTCGAAATTCCAAATAGATTTTAGGAGAATTCGAGTTGTTCGAGAATAGCTTTTTTTTTAATATTTTGATCTTCCCATAATTCCCTCTTCACATAGCCCACATAGGCCAATAAATCCATCCGTTCAAAAACAAAAGTTAAGCGCTTTAATTGTGTATAATCTTTTTACAGTCACTTAAAACAAATGGGCCAGTTAGCAGATTGAAACCATCACTCTTGGTGCTATTCTAATAACTTGTCTTTCTACAACTTTTACATCACACATTTAAGATATATTTTGAGCCTCCAGAATTCGAAGTAGATTATCAGAAGTACGTTAGCTAGATTAACTTGATCATAAATGAGATTAGTGATCATGTTGAAAATATTTAATACTGAAATAAATAATTTTAATAAGCTTAATTTCTTTAGATTCTAGAATATAATTAATGTAGATTCAGTTTCAATAATTTAGAATATCATAAATAGGTCACATGCTTACTTTCTATTTTATTTATTTGCGGTATTTAACGTGCACTTTTAGAATCGACTGTTTATATCAGCACACGAGAATTTCTATGAGTGAGAACCAATTTTACCGGCAAAGATAATTTCACATACCTTATAGGGTTCTTTTACATGCCACAGTCAACATGGGACCGACTCGACTGTCTTAATCCCCCTACGAGGGAAGATGTGCTATGAATTTTTATTGCTCAAGAAAAATCGATAAAACCTGGCCGGGTTAAAACCCACTAACATTGGGTCCTGAGGTGAGAACTTTACCCCAAGACCACTGAGGACGACTTTATGATTATTATTATTAATTAATACTCATAAAAGTTTGTGTTAGCACTCGGATACTAGCTCAGGTGGGTATTTCAGCTCTAACCACAGGATTTCTCCATCCTCGCTTCACGTTGATGCTCCTGTTCCACTCCTCATTCTTAACCCCCAGAGCAAGACGTTAACAGCCCTTGTATTAAACCATTAATAAATTAATAACATACAGATAAATGATATTATACAACCTAATGTGTGCTTTAATTTTTTAATTTTTAAATTACGTATATGATTCATCAAATTTATATTGTACTTTAAGAGTTTCTAATCCAAAATAAGGTGTTTAGGAAAATATTTGTCCCATAAAGGGATGTAGCTACTGATGAGTGAAGAAGGTTATATAATGAAGTGTTATATATCCTATAGTAATAAAACGTTGTTAAGATAGTCAAATGGCGTAGATTATGATGGGATGGACACGCGGCGCGAATGGAAGAATCTAGAACCATGTTCAGGGTATTAACTGGCAAACCAAATGGGAATAGACAATTGGGAGGATTTAGATGCAGATGGGAGAATAACATTAGAATAAACCTGTAGTGAGATGGAATGGATAGAACTAGCTCAAGATAAGGATAGGTGACGTAAGTGCGTCAATGATCTTTCGAGGTCCTAATGCCAAGGTGTAGCGTTTTCCAATTAAATTTAGTCCCGGACACCTCTTATATTTCGTACAACATAAATAAATCTCTATATTTTTAACGTAGCACCCAAAAAAATGTGCCACAGGCAAAATATTTTTCAGCTTCAAGGTCAAAACCCTTTAAATTGAAATTTATACTTTTTCATGTGGAAGCCGATTCAGGTTTGAATCTCGGTCGGATGTACTGAGGTTTTTTTTTTACAAAATGGTTTTCCCCAACTACACGTTTTGTCCTCTTTCATGTCCCACAAATAAATGGAGCAGCCCTGTATACATGCCTGCCAAGGTAAATATTAAGGTTTTACTCTTAATTGAATGATTTATGGTATCATATTCTTTATTTATTAATGTTAGTATTTAATAAATTCAAAAGCCAACACACATTTTAATGAGCAGAGTGTAATATTTTAATTGTTTAGCAAATTCTTCTTCTATCCAGTTTGATGGTTTATATTATTGTATTCGCATGTATGGACCCCCATAAAGTCGATTTCAATACTTCATTTAGGTTACAGATTATAGCGACAACCCAGACTGAAGTAAAAGCGACCTGATCTAAATATTGTCTCAGCCAAATATAAACGTACTGTACCTACAATAGTTTTAACTTTTAATGTTTAACCATTTAGAATTTGTCTATTTTCTCAGTAACCCTTAATTTTAACTCAGGGAACCCCATTTAGTAAATGCTGCCATAGATTAGCCTAAGTAAGTAAGGGAATGAAAAGTGAGTGCGTAGTTGTATCTACTTTTATCTTTTATTATACACATAGCATATTTATTTAACTATGAGAAAACTATGGAACTTTTATTTTGGTAAAAGTATGACATGGGTAGTAGCAAAGATTAGTTTAAAGCTATGTATTAAATTACCATTTTACCTAAAAAATCGCACATGCATACAGCCTTTATGTGTACTTGGAACAATGTAATCGAATTATCTTCAACTTTGTGTGATCATAGATGGTTAATAACTTTCAATAAAAATAAATAAAATCAATTATTTAATTTAAACTCATGTAATGTAGATCAAAATAATATATATGTAATACCTTCATTGCGTTACAATCTCAAAGCCACATATTCAAATATCCCGTAGCATACTAATGCTTAACGGAAGTTTGCACGATACCTCCAGGCAAGGAGAAGAGGATGTTTGCGATTAGGAGGGAAGGTGTTGTGGGAAGCCAATTCAAGGACTAAGCAACGTCACGTGCTACACCTTCACAAAGCATCAAGATCTTCCTGCATTTATTTACCATCTCAATTTCTCTTAAAACTATTTATTTCTTAACCCTGTACATTAAAAGTTAAAACACGCTCTTATTGTATTGAAACTTAATTATAACTGGAATTTCATAGGCTTAACCGCGCTGGAAGAGAAAAGATGTAAGGCTAAATAAAAATTAAGATGTCACACTTCACATGTATTTTATTTGTATTATATAATAAAATTAGTTATAAAGAAAAAAATATTTTGAAATGTTATTTTGTTATGCTTTTCAAAAAAAGTGATTAATAGATATATTTTTTAAATCGTTCATTTTAGGACGTATTTTAAAATTTCAAGCATTGATCAAATTTTAAATATTTGTTTGTAAAATAGTGTATAAATATTTAACCATCCAAGCAGTTGAAATTAATTAATATTTATTAGTGATACTTATCATTAGTACTTAATTGATTAATAAAACGTTCATCTAAGTTTTAGTATTATAGTATTTGCAGTAAAAATACACATATATGTAATAAATAGAAATATACAGGTATAGAAATAAACACATTATATCTCTGTGTGTGTATATATAAATAAAATATATATATTCTGGCATTAATGTCGAAATAAAATTTAATATTAACCTAAAGAAAACAAGCCAAAATATTAAATTGTTGTTATAAAAGTTTGGGCACATTATTTTATTACTATGCCTAATATAAATTTAACTAAAATACTTTTATACAAATATATATTCTTTTGACTGAAGGAAAATTGATTAAAAATATTCGGAAAGGTTTGTACACAATCCGTTTTATTTTTTATAGCTCAGTTACAACGAAAGACACGTTTATATAACTCTTAAACATGTTATATATTTGAAGGCGTGCCTTTTGAAAAGGTTGCAACTGAAATTTGAATTATTATTTTTCAGTAAAGTAAAAAAATAGATATACTCATCACTTTAATAACATTTTTCAACTATTTTTTCTCACTGACCTTAATACAAAATAGTTATAATAAAATCCAACAAATGGTACCACATAATATACCGGATTATAAGGAACCCTTTTAAACTGAAACATAAATTAATGAAATGTTGTGAGTCGAAACAGTTTTCAATTTTATTGGCTACTCTCGTGAATAAATAGGGCGAAGAGGCCAACATTATGTCCAGTGGGGAAGGGGTATTCGACCCCAGGCAGTGCCTAAAGTAGATTATGTGTGAGTTGATCTTATTATACAGATTTTAAGACTATAGGAGCTAGTGTATTTGTTTCTTTATGTGCTTTGCATCTTACTACCCGTCTGGTATATTTGTCTATTTAAATTACTGGCGTACGAATAAGGAAGGTGGGACTTTAAAGAAAAGTTTACTCTCACTTACGTGGAGATGTAAGGTGGAACCTCTAGAGAGAAACACCTCAGTACAGACTTCTGTGCTGGGGTCCGGGGTCCAATCCTCGGTCCAGGCACAGATTTATCGGATTACCAAACCCTTCCTTCACCTCTGACAAGACATCTTGTGAATGTGGGGAATGCCAGGCCTCCACCGTGGTTCGGATTCCACGTTAAACTGTAGGTCCTCCATTTCATCTCACAATCACCCTACCATTACACATTAGCGTAAGTGCGTATAA
>CABFOV010002672.1:46148-63069 GCA_902141375.1 Timema poppense
AGCTTAAAGAGATTTTAAATTCAACGAAACTTTACAAGAAAGTGTATATTTATGAGATTAAAGCAAAAGCCTATAAACCTAGATCTAGCCTTTCTATATTATATAAAGTCATGTTTTTATAACGTAACATCAGCAATTTTAAGATAATGTGGGGTCGTTTTATATGGTTTTATGTAAGCTGTCATACATTCTTTTAAAAAAACTTTAAAGTAAAAAATTATACTTTTTAACTGGTCAGAACCTTTGTTTATGTAAAGTTAGTTGAAAACCATATTTAAAATGATCAACCCAGTCCATACCTACCCCGGAATTTCTAAATACATGCATTCCTATCAGTGGTATTCCGTCTAGCACCCTAAATAAGTCTATTTGGATTACTAATAGCATGTGTTATTATTATTATTATTATTATTATTATTATTACTATTAGCACCGCATATTACTACCCGTTTGGGTTATACACACTTACGCTAATGTGTAATGGTAGGGTGATTGTGAGATGAAATGGAGGCCCTACAGTTTAACGTGGAATCCGAACCACGGTGGAGGTCTGGCATTTCCCACATTCACAAGTTGTGATTAATACACGTCTTGTCAGAGGTGAAGGAATAGTTTGGTAATCAGATAAATCTGTACCGGGACCGAGGATTGAACCCCGGACCCCCAGCATAGAAGTCTGACATCTTACCCCTAGACCACAAGGTCACCGTAATAACACGTGGTTGAACGATGATCTCGCATACAGAAGTTTTGTTTACATAATTTATTCAAAAAATACTGTGTTGAAATAACTGTTTGGTGTAATGTAAACCCCTATAATATATTCAAAACACCTACAAAATAGTTCGACGTATGATTAAGAAATTTAACTCTTCCTCAGAAGGTCGATATTTGTTCAATGATGCGTGCTTTAGAGGTGATTTATCCCCCTCTACTTAGCGTTTGAATATTTATTTTCAAATTAACAATGGTAATTCCACCAAAAACTCACCCGCGTATGAATTAAATAGTTAAAGTCACTAAATCAGTACTGTTATTAAAACTAAATTTTGTTTAAAATAATCTATTTAATATTAAAATATAAAGCAAGACTCTCCACGCAGCCACCCTCCGAAGTAGGTCACGTTATCGATTCATCCCCATTCATATACTGCTGGTTCCTGTGTCGTTAAGGACGGGGTAGTCCCTGCGTTGTAGAATTCTCGTGACCATAAACTGTAACCAAGTATCTGTTCCCACGAAACTCACAAGTTCACAAAGCTGCAAATTACCCCTCTTCTCTTCCCACAACATTTGTTGCAGCAAACTCCAATGATGGGGCATACTGGAAACGACAAGGACTTTTTTTTAATTCGGGGAGGAGGTTTTTTTTACATTCATATAGTTGGATAACCATAAGAAGATCCATTTATAAAGTAGGATCACCAACGGAAGAACCATACATATAGTCAAATAAACATAGGAAGAGCCAATTATATAGTCAGATCATCATAGTAAGAGCAAATCATAATAGTCAGATCACCATAGGAAGAGCCAATCATATAGTCAGATCACCATAGGAAGAGCCATTTATATAGCCAAATTATAATAGGAAGAACTATTTATACAGTTGAAAAGCCATTATAAGAACGATTCATATAGTCGAGTCCCAAAAAGAACAATTCATATATTCGGATCATCATAGGATAGCCATTCATTTAGTTGAATCCCAACAAGAATCATTCATGTAGTCGGATCATCATAAAAAGAACACTTCAAATAGTCGAATAATCATAAGACGAACCATTCATATAGTTGAATTCCAAAAAGATCTATTCGTATCGTCCTGATACCCATGGAAGACCATTCATATAGTGGAATCCCAATAAGAACTATTAAATAGTCGGATCATCATAATAAAAACAATTTTTATAGTGATTCCAATAAAAACCATTTATATAGTTGGATCACCTTAGAAATATATTTATTTACACTTTAAAAAACTACTAAATCTACTTATATATGTTACGGGTAATGTGCGAATGCGAGATAATGTCGATATTAGCCGGTAGATATCGACATTATCGAAGTGCAGGGGATAACAACAGAAATAGAAAATATTTTATCACATTTTCAACCGTATTCGGATAATCTAGACGCTAGCCAGTAAGACTTGGATAACGTTGACTACTATTTGTAAAATTAAGCACGTGAGAATTCAGATTATATTTTGAACATCATTTTGATCTATGAAATTGAATAATAGCAATGTACTAAAATTCAAAAGACCTCATTTTTATCATTTCTTTTCCACTAACTTAAACTAAACAAACATAGCCTAAAATCACCTAATATTTCCTAGCCTAGCCTAACCTAATCTAACCTCAAACCTAAAATTTTGACCTTTTTTAAGTTGTAATGATCCTGTTATATTGCCTTGTCTTCTGGATTATTTAAATTTAGGTTATGTAATTTTATTAGTTTGTGACTGAACTGTTGTTGATTTACTTACCGTACACGTGCAGCAGGCGACGGGTCAAGAGCATTCAGTTTGCTTGTTTCCAGCCATCGCAATAATTCAAGATCAAACCTCACAGTGTAGGTGCGAGAAAGAGGGCAACATATTTCACTTGTAAGCTTTAGGGGTTTTATTTTATTTTTCTAAAAGTAGTTTTGTTTGTGTTCTCAAGAGCTCAACAGCTCTCGGTGACAAATTGAATTAAAACCAGATAATTGGTGTTGTTTTTCTTTTCTGGTACAGAGTTGTTGACTGTAAATTCGGGCTAAGACGTGTGAAAAAAATGCGTGTGCTAATATGGCAATTTCTTTATCATATATAATGTGAATATTTATTCGACTTTTTCGACTATTAAATAAAACATAAGTTCTGTAATTTATAAATAAAATAATATAAAAATAACATATATAAAATTTGTGTAAGATATAAAATGTTTAAATTACTAATCTCAGAATATTGTTTAAAGGAGAACAGTGCGACGAAGTGCGGGTGGATAATGTCAATATTAACCGGATTGACTTCAAAATATATTATTTAAGCACCTCTCACTTAACATTATCTACTTATTTTGGATAACTCCCCGTTACCAGCAAACCAGACAAGATGAACCTGACATTTAGACCCACGTGTCCAATGATTTGAGTTTCTATATATTCATGAGGAAAGGGATGTGTTATTCAGCTGTCAAACTTGCCAAATGGTGTGGAATTATAAGACTAAAAGGTAAATTTAGTAGTAGATTGTTAATGTTAGCTACTCAACATTATTTTATTTGAGTTTATTAACAAGAGGGTTGTTTTTATGGCAGTTTATCTCTATGTTTGTGAGTATTAGGTATTTTTTCATATGTAAGTATTTTCAGTAAACGATGATAGAAAAATAATCCCACTTTCATTTAAATATTAAAACAAAAATAAAAGTTGCTTGTCATATTATATTTATCGTAATATTAAGTTAGCTGTTTGTGGCTTAAAACTTCATAAATCTAAGTTAACAAGATGATACGCTTGAACTTTATGATAATTCAAGAACATTTACCTAGAAGTAGATACGCCACAGGAGAAGTTAACTACCAATGGAAATGGTTGGGGGTAAAATCACTGCGTCTTATGCCGGAGTGAGCCACGTTAGCTCAAATATTAAATTCTGACTCAATATGATGCTTTACGCTGTACACTTCTGAATTTTGTGGCCAATTAATTATTCAGTAAATCACATGAGTGTTCGCATGTGGTTCAAGGCATCAGTCTCTCAATAGAATGTGTTTGTGAATATGGTGATATCGGAGATCGGGTCTCTTTCTGGTAGAGTGAGGGTTTTCTTCCTTAAATTGTTTCCCACTCTACCTCAACACATATGCGAGTACATCTCCTCTAAGTTTTATCTTCAGAGATGAGCTCATTGCAAGTTACAACATTGGATGACGTCAAGACTATACAAATTATTATCACTAATATAATTAATGCGTATAGCTCGAATTATTAGTCAGATTTGGTGAAAAATAAGTATATCAGTAAATGACATATAGAGGGCAAAAAAAAACCTTTAGATTTTGAAAAACAATGTGTTCCAAATAACAGAGATAAATGAAAAATTATAAACATCTTCGGAGTGACAAATATTGCTATACAAACTCTTTGGTTCGATGCGTTTCTTACAAACGGGGCACGCGTAGGTGAATGAATATCACGCCTAGTTCTGACCCAGGGGGTCGGTGCTAAATACTGAACATATGCACCGGGGAAGTATTATTCTCAGTGTGGTATTCCTGCCTTCTCATAGGTAAACGCTGTAACAACTATTTAAAATACACATCTCTCATCTTGTACATTAAATTAAAAAATATAAGAGTTTGATAGCCATTATAAACTGTGGGACCTTGTTAAATTTTCGGGGCGAAATAAAAATCCATTACGTTACTATAATATTAGGATGTCCATATACTCGACGCGATATTGGCGGTATCAGATTTGGTTGTTGTGAGTGTTCTAGAATTAAGTTAAGATAAACCACTTTTAGCCCTTATATAGATTATAAAGTGAGGACATGTTTATTTATGAGTTAGATTACATAACTATACCAATCATTTAATTCTTTCTTAGTTTTTGAGCGATTGGTGAGATCGACTAAAGCTGTTGAAGTGTCTGGTTTGATCTCATCAAGTATTTCCTAAAATAGTTTTTTATTTTGTGAAAGATTTGTTCTAGCCATGATGGTATGGGTGTTGCTTTTCCTAGATTAATGTAGGTTTTAAATCTTGCTACTGTGTTTAGTAAGTGGATGCTAGAAATCTTAATTCATATTTTAAGTTAATACGGGATGCTAGATAATGATCTACAGCTAAGTTATACAATATCTATATTTACACTTGGAATGGAACTAAACTAGTTTGAGCCGTACAAGATTATACCCCAGTCTCGCTTTACCTGCTTCCAGTGCCATCCCCTTACCAGTCTCCCTCTGCCCCTATTAAAAAGCAACAGGCGGAGAGACATCAGTTCTAGCAGGTGGGCCCAGGTGGCTTCTAGAGATTTCCCCGCATCCCGCCTTCGCTCTTGCACACATTAACCTCCCCTTGCCTTGGATTTGTTAAATGACATGGTAGGGACATTAGAAGGAGCATACCATAATACGCGGTACACCTTTGACAGCCCGCTTCCTCCAACTCTTGAGGGGTTCTCCTTGGGTCACGATGAGGTACCCCATGTTTTACCTGTTGAGTACGTAGCATGTTTAATATGTTAAGGGTAAGAGAGGTATGGAAAACACAAAGTATGTAAGGCGTCACTTAAGGTGGGATGAAAGAGGATGTGAGAAAAACGACAATGTTTGTTTACAGTTTTCAAGGCAACCCTTTTTTTTCGGGAAAATAAATAAAATATCACTCCAGTAGAAAGAGTTTAATTCTCTACATATAGTAAGTTTAACAGTTATTTAATATTGGCCAAGAGTATATTAGAATTGTTGATGAGAAACTTTAAATTAAGAGGAAAAGTTATCAATTTCCAGGACATCCTGGACAAATATTCAACAACTGTTGAGATTAATGTGCGATGTAAATTAAACTCTATGTTTCTACTGGAGCAACATATTTGATTCATTTTTAACCAAAAGATTAAATATTTTTGATATAATAAAAACAGCAAAAATAATGCCTTAACCTGAAATACCTATCATCCCACTTTGAAGTTGATAAATTGCTATGAAGATGTATTTAGTAACCACACAATATTAGGTAGAATGTGAATAGGATTTAATTAAATATATTTAGTTAAAATATATTTTCCTTTATTCTAAAAGTAGATTGTGTCCCTACTATTTATAGTAATTAAAATAAGTATGGTTTTAAATGTTTAAAAAAAAATTTGTTACATAACTAAATTGTTTGAGATATGTTGGCTAAGCTTTGTACGTGTTGCATGTTGAAAGACAATTCTAAATTTGTAATTATTTGTAAAGGGATTCGTAGGTATGTCGAATTAAAAAGACTATATTAGGCTATACTCGATACACACACAGTGATCGCTCATTACTAATGTATGTATATATGATAATTATATTCTTAAGGTTAATTTTAACAGAGCCAAATACGTTCAAAGATTTCTTTGAAGTTTAATTAAAAGGTAATATTTTACTTCTAAAAAGTAGCACATATCATCCAAGCCACACTTACAAAAAAATAAGATAAAATTGTTGGGAATTGTTTTCAATGCTAGCTCAATTTTGAGGAAAAACAGAAGAGAAAAAAATATAATATATCTCTAGAAATTCTGGTACACAAAGAGGTTATATAAACAAAGTTTTAACGAAACATTTTTATAATGTACCCAACCTTCGTTTATTGACACATGGTCACCGTTTTTATATTTTAGTTCTCAGCCTTGTTCAAATGAGACAGAAACACGTGACTTGGCATACAAATATATAAAATGCTGTGGATTTATTAATGTTTGGAAATACCAGACAAGGTCTTTCTTATTAAGGATACGACGATATTTACCAATTTGTAAACCTGTCGTAATAAATCACTCCAAGAACACTAAGTATAAATATTACTTTATCTTGCGTACAATGTGATCATATTATATTTATGTATGTAAGCAAGCAATAACGACTTGCGGTCTTTATGCACTGATGTTATACGCGCGTCTCCCGTTTTCCGTAGCCCCCTATCGACAGGGTGCAAAGCGGGGGTTGAAACTGCCAACACTAGTCCGCCCGAGGCTATCGGAGTCTCCGAACATACCTCCTTTTCCCACTCACAATAGAGCCAGCCAGTCTCAGATTCAAATACTCAGAAAGTTTTTGAGGGCGCCTCTGCCTGCACTATACTATTCCTCCTACGCCATCTTTCACATTGCTGTCATCCAACAACCCGCGTTTTGTGAGGCGATAAATTGACACATCTTCGAGTAAGGGCAAATGCGTTGTACGATCAGTTTAATTATACATAAATAACAATCGCTAGAGTTGTATCATTTACTTTAAAATGTATCGGGGAGAAAATATTTCAAGTCTTTCAGATTTTAAAAGAAGATTTGCTGAATTTTCATGGAGGGAGAAGGGGAAACAATTATATATGGGAAAAAACTCAGTACATTCAGCAGTGATTCTAACCCTACCTCCCTATCAAGATAAAATAATATAGGATGAGACTGATGCCTTTGTTGGCGTGTCCAGAATCAGCTCTGTTTTTGTTTAAAATATTTGTAAAACCTTGATAAGTTGATTTTTTTACTAAACTTTTGTCGAAACTTTATGGTTTTGTTAGTTTTTATCGAATCATTTTCTAATATATTTTAAATTGAACCTCATCTACCATATTCAAATTTCTCTTTCAGCCTATTGCACTAATTAGTTTTATTATTATAATTATCTGACACAGCAGACTTATTCCGTAGCCATAGCACTATTTAAAGAACAATAAAGCTAATGCTTTGAAAAAGAAATATATCAATATACATACATGCCTAACCACGCCATTCCCTTGCGGGGTAGGCAATAAACTGTGAATATAGTGTTTTTTTAAACTTCTTAATTAATCCATCCTCACTAACTTTCTCCACACTTCCCTATCCTTGCACATTTCCTTCGCATCAACAACATCCATACACCGAGTCATACATGCTCTTTTATTCTTAAAACTCTTAATGTCTCTCCTTTTCACATATTCATCTACTAAATTTAGCCACGTCTTACATGGCTTACCCCTTCCTTTTGATCCATACACTTTACCTTCATATATTTTTTCGTCACTCGATTCATACTCATCCTCTCAATATGCCCAAGCCACCGTACACTTCTTTCACATTATCCTGTTGGATTCTCTTTCAAACCAGACTCCTTCAGCAACCATTCATTACTGACTGTCCATAAAAGTTTTTCCACATACATTTCTTAGTTATCTTATTCCAATTGCATTCACTACGCTCTTGTGTTTCTCCTAACAAAGCCACGTTTCACATTCGTAGAGCAACATTGGTGTTAACACAATTTTATATACTGCCATCTTGGCTTCTTTTGATACAATCTCATTCTTTGTAATAGTCCACGTACATACAACTACTCTTCAATATTCATTCACTCTTCTGTAAATTTCACCATCTACCCTTCCATTTTTACAGAACATTCCACCAAGATACACAAAATCATTTACTTGTTCTATGAGTTTTCTATTTATATTAAGTTGACAATAATTTCCTGTTCCATCCTTATCGAAATTATCAATAACTTAGTTAAACGAAGGTACGTACTGTTTGTAGGTCACACTCAAACAATTTTATGGATTGTGGAAGTTACTTTCCTTTTCAGCTATTAATACGGCATTATCTGCATTTAAACACTCTCACATTCACATTGTCCAATTGTGAACCAGCCACGTCCTCACAAGCATCCTTCATATACTTATTCATGAAAAAATTAAACCTAACCTTTTCTAACACCCTGTTCAATATCAAATCATTCACTCAAGGCTCCATCGACCCTAACGTACTTTTTACTTCCATCATACACTGAATTAACAGCATTTACTAACCATGGAACCACAACATAGTCTATAAGAACATTCCATAACATACCCCTATTCACCCGATCTTATATTTCTCCAGATCAACAAATGCACAATAAACTTTCTTTCTTACTGCCATACATATCTCAATCCCTTGTTGCAATGCAAATATCTGGCCCATGCAAGCTCTATCTTGCATGAAACCACATTGCACACCTCAAATCTTGCCCGCAGTTCTTTCACGCACTCTCCCAAAAACTTCGCCTGGAATATTCAACAAACTAATTGCCCTATAATACTTACAGTCTCTCTTAATGTCTTTGTCTTACTTAATACAAAGGAACAATGACGGCATTCTTCCAGTAATTAGGAGCGTTCGCAATCCCAGTATACACATTAAACAACACACACAATCGGACAAGTAATACCGTACCCCCACAACTAAGCATTTCACTTGTTATACCATATACGCACGCAGCTTTGCCATTCTTTGACATTTTCATAGCTTTAAAAACTTCAACCTCGTTAATTCTTTCACTCCTATAGCATTTTCCCTATTTTCTACTTATTTCTACACATTTTCTCCACAGAATTGCCCAAAATTATTTCTCCTTCGCTCTTTTATACCATTTTCATCCCAGATTATATCACCACGTTCATTTTGAATGCCACAGGTCTTTCCTTGCACTCCTAGTTTCGTTTTTTATACCCACTTCCAGAACAGTTTCTTATTAATATCTTAAGATTTCACAAATTTCATTAATGGAGCTTTTCAAATCTGTAACTGCAAGTGCCGGCAGATTTAGGTGCGAACTAGATTGCCTTATCATGAATCGGGAGTTTAGGATCAAATCCCTGATACGGTGTATTGGAGCTAGAGTGAAAGGATGACAGTTTAAAAAATGTTGTTTGTAATTCTCTTTTCGGGAAAATTCTGGCACATTTACTTGACGGTAGCTTCTTATTTTGTTCTCTTTGAATAGCTCAATTATTATTTTATCTTAGAGCAGGTCCATTTCTTTGATCAGTGAACTTAGACCGACAATGCGCCCTCTCCTCTGCCTCCTCCTTCAGCTCCTAGCTAGCTCGCTAGCAGAATTAGACTACGTAGTGCTAATAAAACAAAGTAGTAACAATTAAATTGGTTTATTTGGACAAACGCTCTCTACCTCAAATGTTGTTTTTATAATTTGTAAGATTAAGATAAATGTTACTAATGAATCACTCTGAGGAGTAAGGACATTAAGGGTGGCTTAGTGGGTATTAACCTGTGTTAACGTGGAAATAAATTGGGAAAACTATGGTAAATTACCGGTGGTAAGACCACCCTAAATGCATCTGACTGGAATTCAAACCCAGACCTCCATATCAGCGATGGTAACTATTATGTGAATCTAGTACTTTATAAAGCAAAAATAGTATGTCGAATAAACCAATTTAAAAAAATAAAAGGACGTATTTTTCCAGCTATCTCTCCCAACCAATGTGAACGTAAGAACTTGTAAAACAACAGAAATAAAAAGTTCAGCTCGTACCGGATTCAGGAAACATAACACGTATTGGTACGTAAACACTTTACGTAACTACCTTCTTTTTTTTAAAAAGTCCATGAACGTTTGTATTTTGCTTAAAAACAGATTAACAAGAAGGTCATTGAGAGTGTCAAATAATCTTTAGAAAAGAACAATACTATTGCAAGTGGAAAGTGCCTTACGCCGATCACGGGTAGGGTGGTAATTGCCTCTTTACCCCAACGATGTTCCAAATGGTGGGTTGAATGTGTCCGTTTAGCGTGCGTCACTTTAACCACAGAAGGAAGGGAGTAGGACTCATCCCCTCACTACTTGAGACTAAAGCCGTATCAAACATCAACCCTTGAAATTATTAATAATAAAATATGTTTGCATCTTTATTAAATTCCTAGGCTAGAAGTTTATTTATTTATTTCACCACATTTCATCACCCGTTCGGGCTATATATAATATATATATTATTATTATTATTATTATTATTATTATTAGCACCGCGTCTTACTACCCATTCGGGCTATACGCATATATATATATATATAATGCTAATAGATTAGGAATGAGTAAAGTATAATTTTTAAGGAAATGTATCTTCATTTTCGTGGAGAAGACAATTTGGAAAAGCCACGTTCAGAACACCTTGTCGGTATTATAACTCTATATCTCCACGTTATCAGTAGTCCAGTAAACTGCTGGAATGACGCATGTTAAACTCATTTGATCATATAAGCTACATTGAAAATTGAATTTACTAAGGGGGTTACATTTAAAATTGAAATTAATAAGAGGGCCAAATTGGAAATTGAAATTAATAGGAGGACCGAATTGTAAAAAAAGTATCAATATTTTTATACTTTTAAGTAACAATAAATCCATCTTAGTACCTAATTGTTACAAAAATAAATATATTTGGTTTATATAAAAATAATTAATAGAAACCCTATATTTTTTTAACAGGAAAATAAAACCATATATTTACAGTTATGCTTTGAATGTCAGTCTTTAATATTGTGCCTAAATCACATTGAGTTATGGTTGACAAATGTGTGTACGAAAGCCTAGACCTTTCGTTTATTCTTTCTCATCTCAAGCAAAAGTATAGTAATCTTGAAAAAAAAATCAACCTTGAGATTATGATGAACCTTTATGTTTTATGTGAATCCAAACCAAAAAAGTGGATTTTTTTAATTCTGTCTGTACCCATGTCTGTTTATTTGTCTGCCTGTCAGTCTGTCCCTGGCCACAGATCCAAATTGTTTGGATAGGTTCTGTTCAAATTTGATATTTGGATTTTATAGGATTATACTATATGATTGTTTTTTACCTAAGCCCTCAAATTAAGGGTAGTTTTCTGATAAGTTATTTTTAGTCACAATTGTTTTCTATGGTGGCTTTAACGATTTGTTTAAAATTGAAATTTGGGAAGTGTTAGAACTGAAAAACTACACTTTAGAGATTATTTGGTTTTGGCGTAAAAATTCGTTAAAGTTAAGTTTACTGATAAGTGATTATAGAAAATTCTAAATATTTCTAAAATTATCAAAAGGATTTGGTTTAAAATTGATATCTGGGCCGTGTTTGAGATGATAAATAAATGTTATACTTTTTAGGAGAAAAATTTGTTTAAGGATAGTGTGCTGAAGAATGTTTTTTTAATTAGAATGTTTTAAAAATTGTTATAACTATTTGGTTTAAAATGGGTACATCTGTTTTTTAATTTAATATTATTCTTAAAAAAAATGTATATTAGTTCACTGATGACCGATTTTTGAAGAATTTTAGATTTTTGAAATGGCTCTAATGATTTCGCTTAAAATTAGTATGCGCATATTATTTTAAATAATAATTAATTAATTAATACTTAATAGTGTATAATGAGTTCAAAATAAGTATATGAGAATTTGTTTTCGTGACACCTGCGACAAACATCAAATGACCATTGATCAACCTGGTCCAAACAAACCACTTATTTCAGCTAGGATAATCTCAGGTTACGCACGCAATTTTTACCCTGATGGACTATACTATGGCCATATCTTATTTTCTGCAGCATAGTCAGGGCTACCATTTCCGGATCCTGTATAGAGAGTACATTATTCTAAAAATTATGACCAAGAGGAGGGGGATATAATTTTTTTTTAATTTATATCCATGTGAGTGTTCTCCCCAAGACCTTTTGAACAGGCTGATTTTACAGGCCACCCAGCTAATATCAATGTTTGTTGAACAAATCATTAAATATTGCAAAGTATTATACTTCCACAACCCAGCTAAATAATAATACCACCCAGCTGGCAACATTTTCTGGTAAGAACACTTATTAATTATGAAAAGTTTGACCACTATAGATGAAAAGTAAGAGTATGCTGTTCTACCACCTCAAAAAGAGTTAATGCACGCTTAAAAGAATATGGTTGGTAGCCCTAGGTCACAGACAATTAAGAAACAGACTATTAAACTTACGGGGGTTTCCCTACACTCCTTTTGCCAACTTTAGTCCTGCAACACTGGGCTCCGCTAGTGGCATATCTGGATGATGATAGGACTACCGCAGCGCTCCTAGTGTTGAAGGATGCAAGCTGCTAAAAGCAGCACAACTATTTTAACCTGGAGGTTGAGTGTGAGGGTATATTATTTGTCTGTGCCCTAGGCATAGTAGAGCCATGAAAGGTAAGTTTGCTATCATTCAGGGTTAACGAATGTCACTGGATGATTCAAGCCGCTGCCTGTCTAAATGATCCTGTTTCACAGAGGTACAATAGTCAAGAGACTAGTTACTAGCGAACTACGGTTGAAATACTAGTGTATTATACCTGAGCTACAGGAACTTTGTTTAACAAATCTCGCGACTAGAATCCCCACCGTATGTATCGAGGGTGTTTTTTCCTAGATGGTTTCCCACTCATTTCCAATGCAAATTCTGGAAAATTTCTTCTAAAACTAAGACTTCCTCTTCCTTTCCCCGTTAGAGTCAATTAATATATGTGTATAGCTTTAACGGGCCTTAAAACACGTTGAAAAAAATAATCTATGTATATTTCACATTTCCAGTCTCCTACAACGAATTAAAATATGTCAATTGTTGTTCAGGACAACAAGGTTTCAGGCTATCATCGTAAATTAATAAATGCAAACCTCAGTTAATACACTATATTTTATATCGATATAAAATAACAAAAATATATATTGTTTAGTGTAAAAGGTGACCTGGCGGTCTAGTGGTTAAGGTGTCAGACTTCTATGCTGGCGGCAGGGGTTCAATCCTCAGTCCAGGCAAAGATTTATCTGATTACCAAACCCTTCCTTCACCTCTGACAAGACATCTTGTTAATGTGTGGAATGCCAGGCCTCCACCGTGGTTCGGATTCCACGTTAAACTGTAGGTCCTCCATTTCATCTCACAATCACCCTACCATTACACATTAGCGTAAGTGCGTACAACCCGAACGGGTAGTAAGACGCGGTGCTAATAATAATAATTTAGTGTAAAAATCGATGATGCCCAAGAGTTGGACAAACTACTTCCCACATTGAAGACCAACGTCATATCAGAATAAAATGAGCTTTATTCAAGCAAAGCAAAAAAAGTATAGTATTGTAACAGTAAACACAGATCCACGAATTTGTCGACCACAAACTCTACCTTACTTTCGTAAGAAGTCAAGTTTAGTTTTGTGAAGCATACCCTCTGTAATCTAGGTCTAAAAGACTGAACCCGTTTTGGGGGCCGCGTGTTCTAACGCACTACACTCGCAGTAGATTAAACAGATGAAGACGGGGTGTTCAAGGTTCTAATCTTGATCGGGACTAATGAGGGTGGTTTTACAAAATGGTTTGCCACTCTCCCTTAGTCACTTGACTTTTCTGGCGTTGTAAAATACAATACTTGTCATCTTTGTAAAGTTTACTCCTTCTGAAAAGAGTACAGACCATTATTCAGTGGCCTCATCATAAACATGGAATATAATGATCGCTTAGATGGAATAATATATAGGCATATTATTTTAAAACGTCCCATTTATTGTTTTATTTATTTTTTATAATCACGACACACTACCTGTTTGGGTTATACGCTTATATGATAGTTACTCTAATGAGGATGAAGGAAGCAGTGGGAAAGCTTTTAGTAAACCACCCTTCAGTAGAACTAACCGGTGTCCAAGCCCCGACCTCCTGGTCATCAGCAGACCAGTCCTATACGAGAGTTACGCCTTAGACTACACGGTCACTAAAGAACGTTCTATTTGATAACGACATCAAACAATATAGTTCTGGGATTTTGATGTACTTAATGGAAAATATTATACTTACTTAGAACATTCTTGAACATTTACTAATTTTACCAAACATTGTTGCGATTCTGACCAACATCTGAAATATTTTAATACTTTATTTACTAGATGAGACCTATCCATGGGTATCGAAATTAATTTTAAAATTAACATTTATTATTTACCAGCGTTATTTTGTGGACATTGCATTACATATGTTATTTACTGTACTTTCGTAGTTTATTACTTGTAATTCCTTAAAGAATCGGAGAGCACCTTCATATTTTATTAACACTTTTCCCCTTTTAATTGTTTATTAAAAAAATAAAGAAAATAAGAGTGAATTGTTTGGCTCATTTAGTATTGAAATCTTAATGCTAAATGAGCTAAGAAATACACTCTTATTTTATTAAAATATTTGTAACGGATTCATTTTACTTTGTAAAGTCATTACTTGAACAGCCGCCACACTTGTTTACTTGACCATTCTTGGTGTGAAGATTGACTAGTGAACTAAATTTCTTCTAGAAACAGAATTTACAACAACTAGAAATGTGTAGTGACTAAACCAGACACCTCTTTCGACGCTTGTCAAGAATCCTGGCTTTGTGAAAGAGAGTCCAGGTGTGGTGAAGACCTGGATTAGATTGTCAGATGGTGGTGGTGATGGTGCTGCTGCTGCTGCTGCTGCTGACGGGCCACTGGGGTTCTATCCTCGGCAGGACACATTGGGGGTATATACCCTTTAGACGCATTGTGGTTTTAAAGGAAAATATTTGAAGATAGGGAGATTGGGGAATAATTTGGGAAAATCACCATCAGCACAGCCGACTGAATTTGAATCCTCGATCTTTCCTTTATCAGAAAACCAGACTAGAAAAGCTTTACTTTTTTTTTCACCATATCTTACCACCCTTTCGGGTTATACTCATATTTCTTAACTACGCTAATGTGTTAAGTATTAGGTAAGTTGAATTTAGAGGAAGTGTACATTCATTTGCGTGGAAAGAGAGTGGGAAACAATTTAGGGAAAACCACACTCAATACACTCTATCCATCTGTCATCATTAATCTAGTGTATTGCAAAAGTGATGCCTTAGACAATGCAGCCACCGAAGAGGGTTTTACGTTCATTCCTCATACCCACTAATGTGGCTGTTTGCACTTTTAATACGTTTATATTAAAATGAGGTGATGTTGACGAGAGCTCACATCGATCTCGGTGATCTTGGACTAAAGTTCTCACGCCAGGACTCGATGTCGCTGGGTTGAAACCCATCAAGGGTTGACAGATTTTTCTTGAGTGGTTTAAATCCGTAGCACAACTTCCTTAGGAGGGGTAGTAAAGCCACTGGTCCCGTGTTGATTGTGATCTGCAAGATAACCGTGGAAGGTATGTGAAAATACCTTTCCCGGCAAAATTGGTAGGCCCTTTCACTCCCACTCGTTGAAATTCTCGTGTTCTGATATAATCAGTCGGTTCAGAAAGTGCACGTTAAATACCCAAATTAAGTGAAAATAAAAAATAAATAAAAACAGGAACTCACATGTACCTGAATTTGCGTGGAGGGAGAATGAAAAACTATTTTGGAAAAAAACCCTCCCTAAGTATACCCGACCGAGATTTTAACCTCGATCTCTCCATCATCGGCAGTATAATCTACTCCAAGAGTAGTTCGTTAGACTGCGCGGCCACCGAAGCGGGTGTTAGTCACTCTTCTTCTTAAAGTCAACAGCCCAAAGGTTGGTTTGATGTGATTTCTATCCACTCAGCGATGAACATACGCTCAGCCCTTCGGCGGTTAGTGCTGCCTGCACCATCTGATAGAAGTGCCATGTACTAGGGGAATTCAGGTAAAGTGATGATTCCCCGTTCATTCCACACTGAATTTCTATGAGCTTGCGCGAAAGGGTCTATGAATGTTGAGGAAAATATACTTTCTTACTTTCCAGCGTTATTTTACCTGTCCTAATCGACATGAGTCTGACAGGACTACTTCCCCTTCGAAGAAAGTAGCTTTTACGATTTTTTATCGTTCAATATAAATCTGTTGACCTTAGCCGGGCATTAACCCACGAACATCAGACCCTGAAACGAGAATTTTACTCCAAAACCATGAAGGCCGACTTGTAAGTTATATAATAAGTCGATTCATAAAATTAATGTTAGATAGCCTACAGTCTTATTTGTAATAGCCATGCTAATTAAATCAAAGATAATTGTTTCAATTTCTTTATTTATGCGTATTAAAAAATATAAAGATACATTGACCTGGTATAACGTTCGATTCCCTGTGTAAACAATGAATATTTTTGTTGTGACATTATATAAATATATAAATATATATATTTATTTATTCAATCTATCACTATGGCCTCCGTCTTAGTCATACTACAGTAGCATTTTGGTAGGAAGAAGTTCTTTTAGAAAATATAAACATATTTCTATTCAGTAAAAACTATTATTATTATTATTATTAGCAGCGCGTCTTACAGCCAGTTGGGGTTATACGCACTTACGCTAATGTGTAATGGTAGGGTGATTGTGAGATGAAATGGAGGACCTACAGTTTAACGTGGAATCCGAACCACGGTGGAGGCCTGGCATTCCTCACAT
>CABFOV010002672.1:64599-80027 GCA_902141375.1 Timema poppense
AAACTTGTAATATATGTGAAACTAAATAATATACACTAGCAAAGCCAAGCATAAATTGCACTATACTTATGTAAAACTTTTTTTGGTCCCGGTTTTAAATTTTATAATTTGGTTTTTAAAGAATTAATTCCCTCATTTGTATGTTTGGACCGATAAAAAAAGATCAATGTTAGGTCCACAAGGATCAACACTTCGTATTCAAATTTCAGCTTCCGGTTAAAATTGTCAACATTTTATTAGGTGTTGCAAATCTTCATGCCATCGCATTGTTATTAAATTCCTTATTTATAAATTTTGACCAATAAAAAATGTAAATATTTACTATTGAGTCTAAAATGGATATAGATCATTGCTGTACAAACATTTCTCCTAAGAGGTTTAAGGAAAAATAACATACTTTTTTAGATACTTACTTATATTTAATTACTCTATGGCATTGGAGAATTATTGCGTTAAAACTTAAGTAATATCTCTTTACAACTAAAGTTCACAAAATTGTATTAATATATTCGCCAATATCTCAGAAACTGTTGGATTTATAAAAATATATTTCATATAAAAGATTTAAAAAAATTTAATATTAGTAAATTTTTGCAATGATAAGTTATTTAATATATCTCAAATAGTTACGGAGATACGGAAGTTTATGCTTTTGTAAAGTATCCTAAAATTAATTTTCATGGTAAAATGAAAATAGCCAGTTTATCTATAATATTAATTAACACCAAGGTACGAATTTTAATCAAAATCGTTAGAGCCGATTTTGAGAGAATCTATTTTTTCTCTTTTCACCCTTTCTTAAATTACTCTTAATTTTAAGTTTAAACAGACACACACACAGACGGCATTGCAAATACCACTTTTTAGGAGAGGGGGGTCTTGAGACGTCGACATCCATCAACATTTCAGGTTATATTTTCTTTCACAGTCGCAATACTTTTACCTTCTTTGTTCGAAAAGTTAAAAAAATATGTATATTTACGTATAGCTTCAAAGTTATTGATTTTATATAAATATGCTTCATTTAAAATATTTGTATTATAAAGAAACCTACATATTTGTAAAAATAAGTAATTTCATATCACAAATATTCTAGGCGATACTATAAAAATATCATTTACGCATCAGACCGGAGTCCTTAAAGTCATTTTTCCGAAATATTGATAGAATACATTTTGTTTGGAATATTTATAAATGCTTATAATCGAAATTTAATCAAAATCGTTAAAGCCTATTTTGAGAAAATCGACTTTTTCTCTTTTTGCCCTTTAGTAAAAACTACCCTTAATTTGAGTGTTAGATATCCAATTCCTAAAACCCCTCGGACAACCCTATGAAAATCCTAGATAACAAGCTTTACCTCGATCGGTGAAATAGTTTAGGCTCTAGTTGGAGGTACAGAAAAACAAACAGACGAAAAGTCAAAAATCACTTTTTTGGATTCGGAGAGTCATGAAACGTCAAGATTAATCAAAATATCGATTTCGATTTCCTTGAAGATCACAATACTTTCTCTACCTGCAAGATAGGGAGAAAGTAAAAATTAAACTAAATGTATCTTCTGAAGAAATATTTTAATTACTCTGGGGTCAAATTTTGTTTTGTTTATAAACACCGAAAAATTGAGATTGTTTCTCACGTTCATCCTCTCTTAAAAACCAAATATAAGATTATGAAATGTCTATGAAAATATTTTAATAACAATAATATTACCTAATTTGGTTAAATTCAGCCGTGTATCTTCCATTTAACCTTTAATATGCATAATACCTATATATGTTTGTTATGCCATATTATATTTGCTATAAGTCTACAAATAATGTTAAAATATCCTTTATTCAGAGCGTATGTTATCACTACGTCATATTTGGCAATTATGTGATTTAAATTTATATTTTCATATTTAAATATATATTTTTATTTAATTTGTGTTATTAAAAATAACTATGACAAAAACACGAAAAGGTTCATACATTATGTTTGAGTAGCATTTTAGTCTCAGCAACCAAAAATGTATTTTATAAAATTACACCTTATTTAGTGTAACTCTCAAAGTTTCTTCATAAATCCCTGAAAATCCCAAAGAAAAATTCAAATTTTAGCTAAATAACTGTTAATATTATATCTCTGGGTGCATAGTGATGAAGTCCAAACCCCTTAATTTTCATTTGCAAATGTTTACCGATCTCCCAGCAAATGTTGGTTAGATTTAATCAAGCCGTAAGAACGTTAATGTGTTCGCAGGCACGTACACAAACTGTATGTCATTTAGGAAGACATTATATATCATGGTTGCCCAAGTTTTCAAAAGGGATCCATCGGAAGATCGCAAGATGTCGTGAGTGTTGTAGTGATTATTATCAGAGCATATAAATTGTATAGCCACTATCAATTCCGTTTTGATTCCAAAGAATAGAGGGGATTACGAGGGAGAAAAATAGATCACAAGCAGAATTTTAGAATTAGATCACACATGTAGCTAGTTAGAGAAACACTAATATGTTGGTAACCTCAATTTTACAAAATTTACCAAACGTATTAATTATTTACTATAAAACTAAATATTGATCTATTTTATGATTACATCAGGGTAAACATGGACTAAACATCAATATCTTATATTCTGTTTTTTCTGACGGCGGGCAGGTAGGGTTTCTAAACCAAGCCGGGTATACTTAAGGTGATTTTCCATTCTCCCTCCACGCAAATATGGTTAAATTTACTCTAAAGGCCGTATGCAAGAGCGAGAATAAATAAAAGTGAATGGCACGGGAGAATTGAGTTGCGTTGATTTGGAATCGAATAGGGTAGGCCTACTTCATGGAGACATGCTAATTGCAAGTGAATCAACGCCACTTCACTTCACACCCATTCACTCATCACTTTTTCGCATTCTTATTTTTGCATACGACCCTTTCTATTTTAATCCCCTCTAATATATCAGTGTAATTAAATACCGGACTGTCCGAAAGGTTAGTAAGACGTGGTTTTTGTCTGTTTAAATTAATTCAGATATCTTTGGCTATACTTAGGCTACGTGCATATATACGATTGTTCTCATAACTAATCAGTCCAGTCATACAGACCCTCACAGACCATCAACTAACAAACTTAAAATATTTTACAGGAAGATGCTTGATTGTGGAATACTTTATTAACAAGAAAATAAAAAAAATAAAAAAAGGCAATATTGTGCTCATACACCATTTAGTGAAAATCTAATAAGCTACATTTAGACTTGCAAAACTATCCATACAATTTTTTTTAAATGTATTATTGAGTTAGTTTATCGAGTTTTGACGAAATCATCCTCCCATTAATTATTTTATAACCTACATCGAAATACTCCTTAAATTATTTTAAACAGAAAACAGGTTGTTTTTATATTACTCCAATGAAGTTTTTTTGTTTCGTCTGTAAACTACTCCCACAATAGCGCGAGACACTGGATGTTACTTTTCTGTGCGACCATCAGCCACCGACTGAACAGGTCGACCCACGACTGTTTGATCACTAATATGCGCACGCCAATAGCGATGTCTAACAAACAATAGTTGTTCGACATATTTAAACCTAAAACCTAATCGACCTACTTATGACTGTTCTGTCGTGTTTCAATCGTATGGATAGTATACGCACGAACATCTGAGCCCGTAGTCTTTTGATGAACGACTTAACAGTGGAATGATTAAAATTGTATGTCTGCGCCTAGCCTTAGACAAATAATATTGTTACGACGACGGTTAACCTAACTCAAAACCACGTAAAACTACAATATATAGCTGACAGTGAAAGCTATAATGTTATCTAAACGTTCATTTATCACTTCAAAGTAACATCTATCCGAACACACAAAATATTATTGAATATTGGATTCAAAACGAAGGTGGCCCATCAATGTTTTATCTATGATATATAGTTCATTCAAAGAAATTATGCATTCTGTATATCCAATTTATATTATTATTATTATTAACACCGCGTCTTACTATCCGTTCGAGTTATACGCTTAAGTACTAATTACGCTAGTTGATTAGGAAATTAAGTGGTTGAATTTAGATAAATTGAACCCGCATTTGCGTGGAGGGAGAGTGGAAAACCTTTTTGGAAAAAACATCCCAGTTCACCCGACCAAGAATCGAACCTCGATCTCCCCATACTATGCAGTATAGTTCAACATGAAACCAGCGCATTACCCAACTACGCCACCAAGGTAGGTCCCAATTTATATTGATTTCATCGTTAAGACTATATGTATTTTACTTTGAATAAATATAGGTTTCTCATTCGTTCGAACAACCAAATTAGATTTTTTTAAATCCTTTAATTTATCATTCCTGGTGATTTTTTTAGTAATCAGATATTCGGATAAATCAACTCAATGGTTGTAGATTTTGGTAGTAAAATTATGTTTAGAATATAACCAGACTAAGGGTTGATGTCACAATCATATGATTTGCTTAAAAAAATATTGAGCTTCAAGTAAAAATAAAAGGTATATAATTATGTAGCTCGTGATAAGGATATAATTGGATATATTTATATAATATCACTCTTTCATACGTACCCAGTACACGATGAACCTCTATTAAAAGGGATTGGTTTATTATGACTTATGAATTTTACTTTGACATCTCGTCATTATATCGGCATAGTATAAATCACGTCCACTATTTACATGATGGCACCTCTACGATAGGTAAAACATATTATGGCTATATTTATGTAGAAAGATCCACATAGTTATTACCATGTCAGTTCACTATTAGCACGGTGTTAAACAGACGTGTTGGTATTTATCTTTCTTTATGAACGTTGGGTAGTCAGAAAATTAGAAGGAAAGTCAAGCAAAAAAGGAGAACGCGGTGGAAACTCGTATTTGTATTTCAAATAAAAGTGTTTGAAAATCGAAGGAAAAACATTGGTGAGTTTTTCTATTTTTATAAAGTAGACTTTAAACTGTGCCCTTTTGCATTAAAATACGGTTTTATGACTCTTCAGCCATTTATCTGAGCAAGCTTCTGGTAACATACTGTTAGCCTCATTGTACAATCCACCTACTAAATCTATGCTACCAGAAGTTCTGAACATCATTATTGACGGTGACCATCTTTTTGGGGGAGGAGGAGGGGGTGACCTAAATAGCAAATATAATCCCCTGAATAATAGGTTGACGAGCCGAAATTGAGGTGTTCTGGTGAAATATGTAAAAGAAAATAATTATGTGGTAATGGGATCTGGGGAATCCACTTTCTATTCGTCAAATTGCATGATGTCCTGAACATTATGCTAAAGCATATCCAAATAACAAGCGGCAGTATAGCTGTGCTGAGAGAGATGGACTCGTACTATAACCCTCTATTTGTGAGATAAACTTTACTACTGAATTCAAGATCAATATATTCCGTCAACCAACACCATAGAGGTATTGGAATATATATAAAACAAAACTTTTGATATGAACTTTGAAACCAAATACAATATCGATGAGACCGTAAACCTGATCTCAGCGCTGTTTCGGGAAGAATATAAGATTTCCATCACGCAAACGCTGTAGCACCATGAATTAAGACTGGACATCCCAATATGGACATCATGATTGATTGTTTATTTGGAACAAGAAGGTAGAGGTAGGTTCACAATATTCCTGAGTCAGAACTGCACCAACATCGCCAATATTAGGAGAAAGGTGAATTACATTAGAATAATAAATTAAAACACGTACATGACATAGGCAGCTACCGACAACGAACATAATATCTAGAAATGGAGGAAGAAATTAAGAGGACTAAACAAAAATAATACAATTCCGGCAATCCCTCTAACGAGGTAAAAGTGGAGGCCATCGCGTTAACGTTTTCAGAACAATTCAAACCCAACATAGAACCCGAAGACGAGGACTTCAAGAGGGTGCAAAGAAGACGGTAAAGGATTGTCTATGAAATCCAACACCAGACCATGACAATCTTGTCACCACCGAGAAACTAAAAAATACAATCAAGCATCTTCCAAAGAAAAAGAACAGTGGGACATGACCAGTTTACTAATTAAATGTTGAAACAGTTGCCAAAAAAGCAAACCAAATCCACCGAATCTGTCAGAGGTGAATATCACTTCTGATATCGCTGACTAGAGAAAAGGCTGTAACTGAGAAGTAAAACATTTATTTTAATACTTTGGTTAACTATTGATAATATTACAGTATAGTTACATGTTTCGTAGTCACAGTATTCATGGGATATTGAACTATCTTCTACGATGCATGGCCAACGTTTTTAATTTACGTTGTTTCGTTGCTACCCTGGCATTGACAGAGCATAAAGCATAAAATTGAAATTGAATGATTACATTAATACCATTTATTCAACATATGTTGATTTAAAGTTGACACCAGATATCTGTGGACATTTATCCATAGCAATGTTGACCCTAAGAGTAAAATATATTCTGTTCTGTAAGTAATAATACGATGGTGAAAGAATGTCACATTGTTTTTCCACGTGTTAACGTTGAATTTATGTGTGCTTTGTTTCACTTTAAATCAAAGTTTTCTCAACCTCTACTACATATTTTATAGGGGTTCTAGAGATAGCTTTTTAGTCGTATTTTATAGTGCCATTACGTTTTGATGGTTGCTTTAAATATATGGTATAAGGTAAAAGGATGAATAAAAGGGATACTACAAAAAACTTAAACATAATTTACTTAGAGTGAGGTTGATAACTACATTGTAAACAATCTCTAATTCTTCCGTTCATAATCGAACCACAGGTTCGTAGATAGGAGTTATACTCCGTTTCTATAATACTGTTGCTTTCTAAATACTTGGAAATACAAGCTCATTCCTTACTATCTAATTTAACTAGGACAGAAACAACTAATACCAAATATACAATCCTTTTGTCATGTATTTGATTTCCGCATACAAGGACGATATAAAATAAGTCGTGCTAATCCCCTAGCCCCAAGTACTGACTGTGTAATATTATTATTAATACTAATAATAACAATAACGATAACTTTAATAATAGAATTGTTTCACAGGTATTCGATATAAAAGGGGTTCTTAGAATGTAGTGCTGCGTTTACAGTAAGCCCCGAATCACTTCAACACCATATTAAAACCAAAATCCGTCTCAACAGCAATTTAAATAAGATACCTTTCTTAAGTAACTAACCAGAATCTGAATTTCAACTCTATACTGTAGCCTATGTTGACGGGCTTATGTAGTTGACAAGTTGAAATGCAACGAACCCTTAATTATAGCATCAAGAGTGATCTAAAGATGTTATGCTCTGTCATCCGAGTTTTATCCGATGAATATTTGAGGAAGAAAACCATAATGTTAGTGTGCGATGTGTTCACAAGAGAGAATTAATGTTCTAATTAGAAACATGGACCGGAACGTTTCTATATAGCGCTGAAAATTTAAGACGGATTGCGTAGAGATAGTTCAAGGATAGTCACCGGCTTTGAGATCACGCAAAGTTCCTGTTAGCGTCCCAAGGAAACTCTAAATAAGCTACTTTCCATCAGACCACTCATATTTAATTTGTAACTCTTTTTCGATTCATTTTATGGATAATTTTTAAAAACACTTTCTAAAACAGAAATTATTGTATTCATGAAAATGTTCTACTTGGAGATTATGATGAATCTAATTTTTGGAAACTAGACTTTTTCTAAATTGGCTATAATAATTTTGTTTGTAATTATACCTGGCGATATAAAATACCACTGTATATTTGTTATTTAATGAATTTTTTCCAATAACTTGGAGAGAAAATTTATGAAAATGATTTTTGGTTTTATTTAATTGTACTAAAACTGCTTTAATTAAATATTTGGCTTAAAATGGTATAAGGGAATTTTGTTTCAAACTCTTATAGGATCTATGAGAAAGTATGTACAATCACTTTACTCTGGAAGGCATCAATCACACCTTGATCGATTACACTTTGACCCTATATTACAAGCTACTTCATAGTGGAAGCGTGCAAGGTCAGATCCTTTAAGTGTAAATGAAGTGTACAATTGTGTGGTGCCATTTATTTTAAATTATTATGCTCAGCTCAAAATTTACTAACAGGGTAATTTAAAGGGTAGGTCGAGTAACGAGGTTTAAAGGAATTGAACCCGAATTAGCGTTCAGGGAGAATGGGAAAATCACAGTAATAAATAAAATAATAAGCTTATCACCAATACACCCAGCCAGTATTTGATTCCAGACCTTTTCTTCCATCATGACTTTAGTTTGCTACGAGCTTTACGCCTTTGACACCGTGATCACCGGTGTGTATATGATTTAATAATGCAATTGCGTGTTACCTTAAACCTTACGTAAATCTATATACTCATAATACAATTTTAGCTAGGATATACCTGTACACCTATAAACTTTAACGATAACTTCTCACTTTTACAAAACTCAATTGTACGATATATTTTTGTATCTTTTATAGTTCAGTGCTAACATATTTTATAATAAACCTTCAGAGATAGTTCTTAAATGTTGATAAATCACGCCTGGACACTGGAATAGAACCCGGTAGCCTTGACTTAACTCGCCAATGCTCTACAAGCTATCCAGGATTTGTTCCATGATCGCGATAGTACTTCACTCATAGTTGTAAGGCAGAGTCGTTGATGGACGTGTGTAAATCACCGCCTAGCTATTAAGCTATTCCTGCGACTCAGGAGTAGCGTTGTGCCACCCTTTGTAAGCCTACAAATGACAAAACTAAAGTCTGATGCGGCTGTATCAATACTAAGGGCCAGTTTCATAGTCAAACTTAGTACGCCTCAAGTGCGGCGCTACACTAAGTACATGACGACACCTACCTAAACCAAGCATGGAATGGGCCAGTTTCCTATGCGAGATCGGCCCATTCCATTCTAGTTTAGGTAGGTGTCGTCATGTACTTAGTGTAGCGCCGCACTTGAGGCGTACTAAGTTTGACTATGAAACTGGCCCATTGTCAAATTTAGTACGCCTCAAGTGCGGCGCTACACTAAGTTCATGACGACACCTACCTAGAACAGAATGGAATGGGCCAGTTTCCTATGCGAGAACGGCCCATTCCATTCTGTTCTAGGTAGGTGTCGTCATGTACTTAGTGTAAGCGCCACACTTTAGGCGTACTAAATTTGACTATGAAATTGGCCCTAAAACACATTTTGACCGCCATGTAGGCCTACAAGTGTATGCTTTCTCCACTTAAGGATTAAGTTTTAGCTTCTTAATGTAATCAATTGTATTACGTAGTTTATAAATATATGCAACTTCCTAGTTATTGATTGCTTGTATCCTAACCCCACTTAAGTACCCTAACCGGATTACCAACAAGAAACCCTTTGAGCTGGGGCGCACGACATATTATATCTATTAAAGTAATAAAGCTGACATAGACTTAACGAGGTTTCTACTGACTAATTATTTAATGCAACAAAATAGCTCAAGTACTAAGGTAAACCAGGAACAGCAGAAGGATATATATTTTGTAAAGTTGTTACTTAAGTTCAAACTGCTCATTATAAGGACGTCCTATAGACATCCTTTAGCTGATATATAAAACTGATTAGACGCGGAAGCCACCATACAAATGTGTACGATACACCGATTTGACATTTTCTAAACAATTCAGTTGTGTCCATGTGCAACAGTCATATTTCAAATGTATACTATTTAAAAATATTATGTTTATAGCACAAATGAAATATAAAATATGACTCTTAATAGTTAGTCATATTACCCATGATGACACATAACACATGGAAGAAATGGCACCCAAGGTTGTTTTTTTACTATTTCTTTGCATTGTTCTTCGTACACAAATCAAAATTTAACATCGTTTTGGTATCCGTGAAAGTACTTTTTAGATTTTGTATATTTAAGAGTGAGTTTTAATTTTTATCATAATTTAGGTGCACTTTCTAAATACTTTATTTATATGATGAGCTAGTAAATAATTAATTTTCCAGAACAGAATGCTGGCTAATTTTGTCTGGTTTTATGGTGACTTAGTTCTAGTTCCGGCCATGTGTACTTAAGGTAATTTTCAAAAAAGGCTTACCACTTTCTCACTTCACGCAAATGCAGCTACATTTCCTAAAAACAATACTTTCTCAGCTCTGCCCTATTAGTGTAGTTGAAATGAATACACCCCGGGCGGGTATTAATAATCGGGGGTAAGAAAGTTTAGAAAAACGTTGCGTGGTGCTTCGTAAAAAGGACTTATCTACTCAGAGACAGTTCTTTAGCTTCAGATCCTGGTTCGTATCTGGTCCTGGCACATCAAGTGGGTATCCCCTACCCCAGTCATCATGTCTACTTACCCCATCCTCAAAATGTTAAGAAAGTATAACTAGAACCCTAAATACAAAAACGTTTATTTTAATCAATCATTTTGTCGTGAAAGGGAATTAGAGGCAATAGAAGAAAAGTCGTAGAGTTTATTTTGTGATGGTTTAGTTTAAAGATCAGGCTTAAATCTACTTCAAATTTATATTTATATTATATTAACGAAAAGGGATAGGTTCAAATAGTTATTTCACGTGGGTTTTATTTATGAAGAGCGATAATCATAAGCTGTAATTGTATTTTTTTTTATCACCATCACAGACAGCATCATTATATAATAGCTATGCCCCACTATTGACCATATTTACATCTACTTCAGTGGTCACATGGTCTAAGTCGTCATTCTCGCAATATTCTACTTTAGACTGCCGATGACAGGGAGATAGAGGTTAAAATCCCAGTCAGCTGTATTAAGGTTTTAAAAGTGTTTTTACACTCTCCCTCCATGCAAATGCTGGTACACTCTCCCTAATATCAACCTTAACAATTGGTTGAAACTTATAAATTAAATATATTTCAAGTTTGATACTTTGTTAATTTTAAATTGATTTAGGATGTGAAGTATAGTTTACCTTTGTCAACAATGAGTGTGTCAGTGTATTTATCTATTTAATTATATCGTTTCTAGTCTGTCATATAAAGTGGGGAAAGTACCGAAAAGAATTTTAATGAAGTTGCCGCGATTTAGTAGATCATTTGAACACTCCATTTACCCTGAAAGTTATCAGTCAGTCTTACCTTGACCGATTACACTATGGTCCATCCTATCTTATATTCTACATTATACACCATAGTGGAACCAAGGAAGAATATTTTTACCTTCCAAGATAAAAGGAGTATATGGATATCCTAATTTTACTCCCTCTCTTTACATATATATTCATATAAATATACATATATACACATATATATATGTGTATTTTATAAGTTATGTACATCTATTTGTGTATTTATGTATATACAAAGTCCTAAAACCGCCGATGGACTGCTTTTTTTTCTCAATCCTAGGGTTGGACGTTTTAAAATGACCAAAACACGAGGTTCTATTCAATTTCGGGCTTTGGCCATCTTCAAACAGCCAAACCTAGGATTGTGCAGCTACTAAACGACCACAGTTTAAAATATAATCGTTTGGTAAAGTTAGGTTAGGTTAGGTTAGGATTCAAAAAACAAATTTGGTCAGGTAGTCTTAATAATTTTAAATAAATTCATATGGCCCCTCACATGATCAGCCTGGTCGAGAAATGAACTAAAGTCATCACGAGTCGCGCCACCAGTACTGGCGCACATGGCCTATAGTACCCAGTACTCAATCCGAAGGTTGGATGGATCCTCAACAGTTCCACCGTCAGCTGTAAGGTATAGGTCATACCTAAGAGACGTACTAGTGAAATAAGTGAGATGTTTCCCGTTTCTTTTCTTACTGAGCCAGAAGGTACTGCTGCACAACAGTCTGTCAGGCCACCAACTGACCCTACAAGCAACACACTCCATTCATCACAGGGACTGGCTGTATATTGAATGTTATTACTAGTATTGTTAATATCTTTGCCACTTTCTTACTGTGGAGTTAGGGTGGTGCAAGTTTGCTTAAAGTGTACCCGGGACGCCTGGTCTTAGATTTTAGCATGGGTTTTCTATCTCTTTTAAAGGCTAATGCTGGTGCGTTTATTTAAAATTCACCTTTAGCATTCTATTGCCTTGAATTAGTTAAAACCCACCTTGGTGGCGTAGTTAGCTAACGCGCTACTCTCTCAGTAGACTAGACTGAAGATGACGGGGAATCTCGGTCTGTCTAATGGGGGGTGGTTTTTCCTAAATGGTTTTCCACTCTCCCTCCTCACAAATGTGGGTTTACTTCCTCTAAATTCAACCTTCCCAATTCTTAACCCATTATCGTAAGCGTATAGCCCGAGCGGGTAGTATGACGCGGTGCTATAATTTAATTTAATTTTAATTTTAATATTTAAGGTATTATAAACTTAAATAGGCATTAAGACGCATAGTAATAAGTTTTTGATAAAAATAATTAGAAAAAATTGCTAATATATTATAATTGTTTTTATCTTTGAATCCCAAGATTTATATGAATCTGTCAGAATGACTGGCTCTGTAGCTTTTAAAGATAGCGTACATATTGTTTTAGTAAAAAAAGGGAGTAAGGAATTCGTTTCATCTATCAAGTTGAGTCAGTTTAGTATTATTTTAAGATGAACATCTTGCAGACAGAGAGCGACCGGGTTGAAGATGTAATACAACATACTCCGGATGCTCCGGTCACTGCCAGTTCCGGTGGGAGATTGATCACCTCCATGGCAGCTCCGGGTTGCGTTTAACTTACTCCCTCCTCCGTTTTCTCAACACACCTTCCCTACTTAAATGAGCTCTTAAGGGGCGCCAAACGTTGTTTGGAAGACGTCTAAAACGGTTTTATAAATGCGTTTCCTTTAGAAGTAAGATATTGAGTTTACCAGCTTTCTCTCTGCTTAATTAACGAGGGAAGCTGTGAGTTGGAGAAGCTTGGTCTTCGTTTATTCATTTGAGTGAAATTAAATTACTTAATTTCGATGTCTAGGCCGGTCTGTTTCCCTAAGTTTTCCTTATATTGAAACATTTCGTGTTAATATAACACGTTAAAACAGATAGATAAAGTAATAGTAATAATTATTTTTCTTGGGTTTTATAGGCCCGTCTACATATAGAGGTAATTAAGTAAATCCCGATAACGTTTCGAAAGAAATTAGTTAGACATTTTAAATCACAAATTTTAAAAAAGTTTCTAAATACATTTTACAAAAATGATGTTGTATACTTCCCTTTTGGCTAGTTTTTTTTCCATTACGTGATTTTTATAGTCATTTTTTTAATTAATACGGTCAATACCAATATTAATAGCGGATTTCATTTAAGGGTAGGTTTGATGAAAGTTATTTACTGAACGTGCACCAGAATTTGCATAAAGGAAGAGTAGAAAACCACTGGCAATAAATAATGTTGCGAGACTGACTCTTTAGGTAGTGTTACGACTGGTGCGGGTCCTGAATAAACTAATAGCTAAGATCATTTTTCTATTCAATGATTTTGAGTCAAAGAACAGCTTCGGAACTTTTAATTTTCTTTTGTGTCGTTTGTGAATATTTTTGAATTCCCCATAAGTTATTATACAATGTATGGAACTAGAACCAAACTAGACACTCCAAAATAAAATATAGACCTCTTAGCGATTAAAATAGTCGTAAAATGTGTGAAATTTAGCTGTTAAAATGTTTATTTTCAATCTAAATTTGTCTTAGCATAAAAATATAGCACTATTTTAAACTTCAAACTAATGTTTTCAGGTTTAAGTCCAGTTGAGGCTGTATTTACAATTTCCATCATCTGGGATGCGTGATGGTTGTATGATTTTAGTTTAACGACGTATGCTTGATCCCCACACAATTTAAATCTGTGCTAAAACAAATTATGTGTCAATTTATTTTAACTAATAATGGTATGTACCATGTATCATTATTTTACTTAAAAAATTGTAAAATTATAATTCGAAAATGTATTAAATGGATTTTATTTCATGTATTTTCCAAATTTTGACAATTATTTACGTGTTCTTATGACATGTTCTTGAAATATATATACATATGGCGATGGCCATAGATCCAAGGAATTTAACTCACTTTGAATTTATCTACTCCTTAGAATATTTTTATAATTTTTGTTTCATACACATATCTAATAAGGGAACATACAAGAATTCTTACCATGGTAATATAAGGATAATTTTATTCATACAACAATTATTACATAACTAGTAGGGTGCTTCAAAAAAATTAAAATATTAGAGTGCACATTACATTTTGTATTCCTTTTAGTGAAAAAAATACACGACAAAAATAAGTATATGAAAAAAATAATATTTGGTACTACCTCAGCACCTGTTAAATTTTTGTATAGATGATAAAATTGTTAATAGGTTTATTTTTTTTAAATGACAGAAAAATTGAAACTGTTATAAAATAATAGCAGTAAATTTATAAACATGATTTTTTTAATCTAAACATTTTTATGTTTATAGAAAAATTTTAATATGTTTTTAAAATTCACTTATTTTTCATTTTTCTCTAAAAGAATACAATTTTTTATAACGTTTATGGTGCATTTCCACAACTTAAAGAAGAAACTGTTTTTGTTATTTTTGTTTCGTAATTTAAGAATGGAAGTCTGCAGCCAAAACAATGACATTTACAATCTTAAGACTGCGTGCGACTTTGTTTTCGGTTTCAAATAATTGAGGAGTATTGTTCCATTCTTCTATATCTGTATTCAGAGTTCCAAAAAAGGAATGGAATGCAGGACTAATAAAATATTCTAGATCTTTATCACTAACATCTTCCTTTCCATTGTACCTGGTTGTTCTATTTCATTCTTCCTCTGATACGTGTTTCAGTTGTTCTACCATTTTTACTTTTGTTTCGATCGTTACTAAGTCAGAAAATAGCCCAAGTGTCACCAGCTCTTCACTAAGATATCACAAATGACAATATATTTCTGCCACTTCTTTTATTTTAGAGATATTCTGAAGTTTCCTTATAGTTTTCCAAAGCCTTGATAAAGCGTAAACCATTATCTGGAGCATCACACAAAATTGTACAAACTATCCAGTATCTCACATGGACTAAAGTAACAAATAGACTAAATTCGAGTGAAGCCTTCTTCTCTTGGGCCGATAGATTTAATGGTTTTTTGAAGAGGTTAACTATGAACACACATATTAGTTTTGCCATCCAGCAGGCGTGGTGAAATGAACCTGGAGTTCTGAACTTAACACCACCTGGAGGAACTCTGCCTAGGAAAATAAGTGTTGATTCCAAGAGTTATTTGTAGTCTTCTCGTGGAAGATTTCGCGAATCAGCTTGAGAGGTCACTCAGTACACAAGCCTGCGCATTACATACACAAAGCTATATGGAAGACAAACCAAGTTGTTAAAAAACCACGTCACACTTTAGAACTTTAAATAATAAATAAACCTTTAAAATCCATACCAATGTGCAATAACGTCATTATTTTATATA
>CABFOV010002673.1:0-24359 GCA_902141375.1 Timema poppense
AAAATATGTTCCATGTTAGTACTGATTTATTTTCTTAAGTTGGCAATAAAACGATTTGGTAAAATCCTTGTTATTTAATTCATGTTATTCATAGATAAAGGATATATGAGCGTTCGAGCCATAGATAAAACTTAAAAAAATAGTATGGTTCGAGCCGTGCTGCCATGGTAATGTGGGATATCTGGGTCTGATCTGGGTTGAGTGAAAAACCATTAATTAATAATATACATGTTAATTTGTCTAATACAACATTTGTGGTTTTTATTCATCAAATTAAAGAAATTATTCAATTTGGTTCAACAACTTAAAATATACAGTATTGGCAGGCCTAATATTATTTATGTAGCCAAGATCATAAACATTTTTTAGCATAGGATTGGATGGATCAAATTTTCAAAGCTGCAACGATCATTTTTAAACATGGAAACAAAATATTGTCGGAAAGAAATTTCTAAAATAAGAAAAGAAAAGGTATCCAGACATGTTAATGAAGGTCTAAATGACAAACACCATTTCCAATTAATGAACCATTCCGAATGTCAACAAACACATTTTAGATCAACAAATGCATGTGAACGGGAATGCGCCACAGAAAATGAGGTCAATGTAATAGAATTACATAAAGATGAAGATTACTTAAAAAATGGTGAACAAGGAATGTTACAAAAGAAAAAAAAGAAACCAAGTAAAAAGGTGATAGCAGAAAGAAAAATCCTTAGGGAGGAACAATATAGGAAAGAACTGGTTTCTCCCAAAAGTCAATCTGTAAAATTGATTAAACCTGAATTCTTACATTTTTTCTCTGAATGTGTGGGGAAATCGTCTGCTCGAGTTCAATATAATCAATCAGATTTGGCCTGTGATGAATCAGTGTTTCCTTCCCTTGATACAATTATGAAACCACCACAACAAAGAAGTAGTCTGGAGCATATGAGTGTAAACACTGGTACACATCATTCAACTTTAGTAAGGATCTCTAGGGATAGCCAATCCACAATCACAGACAATGATAAAAATAATCTTAATCTAGCTCTGGAACAAAAAAGGAACTTTATAGAGTCAAAACTAAAGGCAACAGAAGATCTTTTGGAGCCAAAGGTGTCAAAAAAAAGAACTATGCATAGAGGACCCATATTGATTGACATTTCCAAAATCATTAAGGTACGATACTGGTAAATTAAATTTATTATTTTTATTTACTCTCATCGAAGTAAGAGTCTTGATATACCCTGAAAATTGGGGTACATTTTATCTAAATTCTACCTTCATCTCCACCATATATAAATGTATGTTTCTATTTAAAGCCTTGACAAATAGTAAAAAAAACTATACTCACAAACAAGCTAAGCTTAATTGTGTTTGAGAAATGCAGAAACATGGGAGTGTCTCATTGGCGAACATCTCGCTTTAAACTCATTTTGCTTAGACTATTTTAAGAGTAAGCCTACTTTTAATAATTAATTATCTTTTTCATTTATTTTTTTGGTGGTTTTTTACTTTAACATTGCGGTACAATACTTGGCACAAGTTTATCTACACATTGTATGACAAGTTGTAATGGTAAAAATATATTAACCCGCTTCATTGCCCTCGTGATCTAATGCGCTACTCCCGTACCAGCCAGTACTTAAAACTTGATGGCTTGGATCTTGTACCTTAAACAATGTATCCATTATCTTACCACTCGCTCCTTGAATCCGGACGGCTTAGATCTTGTACCTTAAACAATATGTCCTTCCTGCTTACCACACATCCTTCAAAATATTCTGAAATGGTACAAAATAATTATGCATCATTCTTCACCTGACACCTTAAATGTTGAGACTATTCATTGGGGTTCGATCCCAGTTGGGTGGATTGAAGGTGGAATTTCATAAATGGTTTTCCACTCTCACTCCATGAAAACCCTGGTGCAGTTCCTGTAAGTTCAACCTGACTCATCCCTTGACATTAGCGTAGTTAGTATATAGGTGTATGACCCGAACGAGAAGTAACTCTAGTAGGTATACCACAGTGCTAAAAATAAAAAATATGTAGCTCTAAGTATACAGGCCGGATATTAAAATTATTTCTTTGAAAAACAATAAAAATCCTTTTCACTGTCGCTTTTTGCCGGTTACTAATTTTACATACTATTTTAAAACTATTGTCAAATTTAAAGTTTTAAGAAAGTCCACTAAGGAATTTTTACTCAATGGTTTTCAACTCTTTTCTTTATGAAAAAGTGGTTATATTTTCTCTAAATTATACCCTCCTCACCTCTAATCTATTGATATAATAATAAGATAATTTATACGTGTGGACCAGCGCTCACTGTTCTTTAATTTTGCAGCCAGTTTTGCAGAATTAATTGCAACTTTTCAATTCGTGATATTATTTTATAAGGTTATCATTAGTTTGAGTTATTCTCACCTGCGTCTTTACTTTAGCAAACCCTACAAAAATATATCAAGAAGTGTGATTTAAAGCTGACGGGTAGGGGAAAATAAAATTAAATGAGTGTAAACAAGGACAATCGTGTATTGAATTAACTATTCTGTCACTTAGCCCACTCTTAACTGGATGATATCAAAGTTTGTCGAGCAGTTGGTCCTCTTGTGTCGACCTCTTGGTTGTCTATCACTTTGTACTCCTATACATGAGCTTGTCTAGCAGTTGGTCCAAGTCGTGTCGGCCACTTGACCCACCCAACCTTCCAAATAATTGTTCATTTTATCTACTGGTTGGCTGTCTTATCACATGGTCCAGCTCGTGTCGATCACTTGATCCATGTCGTTTCTTCATGTCTAGTAGTTGGCTGTCTACCACTTTGTCCTCTCGTGTCGGCCACTTTGTTGTCTATCACTTTACCTGCTCCCCCTAAACTGTTAGTTTTAATTAGCACATAAAAACTAATAACCCAAATAGGTAGTAAAAAGCGGTGCTCAAAATATATATAATATTATATAACACTTTGTCACACTTATCCCACTTATCCCCTTCATGTTAACTTAAGACATTTATTTAAAGTGACACACTTTCAAAATAATCAACTGAAACTTGTAAGCCTAATGTATTGTAAGAAAACAAAAAAAATATTTAACTTAAAATTTGCACCTTTTTTTTTTCTTTTTTTAAATACACCCTTGGCTACTTTTAACGTTAGGGATGGGTTGAATTTTTTTGAAAGAATGCCTTGCTCTAAAAATATTATTTTTACTAAATTTTGCTATTTTCGCATTAGGGGAGAAAGCAATAGATACTATGCCAAACCCTCAAATAAAATTTAAAATAAGGCGCTGTTATTAATTTCAATCAAACTAATGGTTATTTAATGAATCTGTCAATTAGGATCTATAGATTAGCTTCGCCAAATGAAAGTAGGTACTTATAGGCCTACCCCAATTTTTTTCATATTGGAGATTTGGAAGATGTTTAGAAAATTCAACAATATTTTTTTGCGGTCAACATTGATAACATTTTACTATGATTATTGTTATTTTATAGGTATTTTAATTAAAGTGATCGCTTTAGGACCCAATGTTCATGGATTCAAACTCAGTTGGGGGTCTAAATATTTTTTTAGTGATAAAAATCCATAGCATAACTTCCTTCGGAGGGGAAGTAAAGCAGTTGGTCTTATGTTGATAATGGCACGTAAATGAACCCTGCAAGGTATGTGAGAATACCTTACTCGTCAAAATTGGTACGGTAAGCCCTTTCACTCTACTTCGTAAGCATTCTTGTGTGCTGATATAATCAGTCAGTTCAGAAAGTGCATATTAACTAATAAAATATAGCTAACATAAGTAACATTTGCAAATAATAAGATCTGAGTTTTGAATATGTAAAAGTAACTTGGATCTATTAACTTTTTCTAGCTGTCAGATATATACTCATAGGATAATTGGGTTAGAAATTATCTGACCGTTGCAAAAGTTACAAGATATCCACACAACACAGCAACCTGACCAATCAAATAAAATGGGGAAGAATGAAGAGAGAATGGAAAACCATCTAGAAAAAACTCTCACACTACCTAACGAGATTCAAACTTCAACCTCCTTGTTATCGGCAATCCAGTCTATTGTGAAAGTGGTTGCTTGAATCATGTGACCACCAGTTAGGGTCACAGTTCACCAATAGGAAATGCTTTCAAACTTGTGCTTAAAGATATCTATCCCTATATTTAAGTATTTTTGTGTAGTTGGTTAATTATCTCAAATTTTTCCACACCAAAAAATGGCCAGTTATATTTCTCTGACTTCAAAACTATTATATTTCTCTGGGAGGCTATTTGTATGATCTAAGTTTTGATATTTTTAAAATACTTTATTCTTATATTTATTAAACAATTTTTTTTTACATCCATTACTGTTTCCATCCTGTGGCCTGAGTCATTTTTTCATTCAATCCATATACGAGGGCAGTCAACATAGTCACAAATTAAATCCAAGCATTTGTCATAGCATTTCACTAATTTACAAATTCCTTCTTCATAAAATTCAGCCGCCTGGGCACTTAGACAATCTTCCACGATATTTTGAAGTTCGTCGTCATCACCGAAGTGCTGCGATGCAAGCCACTTCTTCATGTGAGTGAAGAGATGAAAATCACTTGGCGCCAAGTCGAGGCTTTAAGGGGGATGACAAAAACGTCCCATTTGAATTGCTTTAAAAGCTCTCTTGAGTTTTTCGAGCACTGTGAGGACGAGCGTTGTCATGCAAAAACACAACATCGAATGTCAGCATTTCGTGATGTTTGTTTTGAATGGCTTGCTTAAGTTTCTTCAAAGTTTTACTGTAAACATCTTAAGTGATCGTCATACCCCATTCCATAAATTCAACCAGAAAAACTCCCTCGGCATCCCAAAAAACCGTAGCCATAACCCTCCTTGACAAAGTTTGGCAGGATTTCTTCGGCTTGCATGGAGAATTGGTATGGCCCCAAGCCATCGATTGTTGTTTTGTTTCGGCGTTTACGTACTCCACCCAAGTTTCTTCACCAGTCACAATTCTCCTCAAAAAACCTTCCGAGTCGTAGCGTGAAAGGAAGTCTAAAGCAGAGTCCATTTGTTTGGTTTTGTGGACCTCTGTAAGCAATTTTGGTACCCACCGAGCACAGAACTTTCGGTAGCCTAATTTATCGGTGACAACCTCGTACAAAACCACATGAGAAATTTGCGGAAATTGTTCAGAAAGTTCAGAGATGGTGAATCTTTGATTTTCATGAACTTTTTCGTCAATTTTCTTGACAAGATCATTACTCACAACAGAAGGCCTAACACTCCTCTCTCCATCATGAATGTTTGTTCTACCACTTTTTAAAAATCTGACCCATTACCGCACAACACCTTCACTCATAACATTTGGACCGTATAAAGTACACACTTGATGATGAATGTCTGCTGCTGAAACGTTTTGCGCTAAAAGAAATCTTATTACAGCACGTACTTCACATTTTATGGGATTTTTTTATTTCAGCGCTCATGTTTTGAGGTTATACCAAGCGAATGTGCGAAAGAATGAGATTCATACTGTCACAGCTGGATGCTTACTGAATCAGAGAACATGCAGATGTGACAATTGTGGCACTCTGCGCACAACTACTAGCGCCACGCTAGAACGGCGGTTACTTTCCGAACCACCCTCATATTTTACACAATTGGCTGGCTAGGCCTGTCATAGTTTCATATCCCCTATAATTTAACTTAAGACCAGGACATTCAGTCCCAGCCGTTAACTCATCACTGTGAAAGGGAAAACCCACATTTCACCAAGTATGATCAATTTTTCCCACATCGAACTCAGGACTCTAAGCTACTAACTGAGCTAAGATGTCAGATTATTATATAATAATAATGGATAAAAACAATCAAAGATATAAACTAATTAAGTGAAAATTAGGTGAAGAAAACCCATATTGTGAAAGTTGAAGAAATCTGCGAAGAATCCAATGCACAATAATTGTATAACTTCTTACTTTCTTCTGGATAGTAGAAAAAGTAATGACACACACATTGAGAGACAAAGTATTTATATTTTTACATTATTTGCTTTTTCAAATTAGAGTGAAGAATCAAATCAAAACACTAACCTAATTTATTCTGAATTTGAAAAAATTCAAATTCAAAATAAAGTAGGTGAGTGATTTGATTTTTTGATAAAGGCAATAATGCAGAAATATACTCCATTCATAGTAGGAATTATTCTCTTAAAGGTATGTTTTCCTACCAATACCCTACTATATAATAGATTTCTGTTAGGGAAAAAGGCCTTTCAGAGAAAAATTCCTACTCTGAACAGACTCTATAAAAGCTTTGTATTTCAATGTATGTGTTACTTTCTACTATAGAGAAGAAAGGAAGATGTTACATTTGTGCATCGGATTATTATTACATTTCCTCCTCTTTCTTTGGTTGGGCTTGATTCACTCACTTTTCACATAGTTTATATAATTTGTTTTTAACAATTTTAACTATATTTTATAGTGATTTAGTCATTCGTTAAAAAATAACCTATTTAAGTTAGTTGTAAGTACTTTAAAATATCTTTCATGTTGTTATTCTCATAGTTTTAAACATAAATTGGTTTTTACAAGAACCATCACTTGCACAAGCAATATTTGAGCAATATTGAATTGTTAATTAAGTCAATTTCCCACTATACTACATTTTTGTTACAGGACACAAAACTGAAGAGCAAGACAAAAAAGCAAGGTATGCATAGTAAAGAATCAAAACAGATTTTATCTGGAAATCCCCTTGACGCATCCAATCCAATCAGAAAACGAGGGAAGTTTCGAGAAAAAAAGAAAATCAAAGTGTCTCCTCTTAAACGACTAATTCTCCAGGAGCGAGAGAAAAGGAGGCATCACCATAAATTGTTTAGTAATCAACCACATGGTTTAAAAAGTTACCAAGTAACAGATAGTAGTATTTCAGATGGCCAAAATATATTTTTCAATGCCAATAGACAACAACAAGACTTAACAAATGTCAACACTGAGAAGATAATTCCAACCGCTTTGACTGTGTCTACCGATTCTAAACAATACCAAGATTTTTCTATTAAAGACAATACAAATTTGAGTGAAAACATAATTGATAAAGAATTGCTTAACATCAGGGACATGGTAGTCAGCAGCATACCTACTACCTTGAATAAAGAATTGAATGTCACTCCTATCAGTACAGACATTGTTCATGATTTTGACATAGATGGTATTGTAAAGTCTCTGAAAAGTATGTTTTCACCTAAATCACAGCTACATAGTCGGAAATTTAGAGAGTAAGTGTTATTTACTTAATTACTAACACAATTGTTTATATATTTTTGTTATTTTACAAGATCATCACTTTTACAAAGATACATTTTGTTTATTTGTGGGCTAATCAATAGACATATTACTATTATTATAACTATTGATGTTGACACAAAATGTAATTAGCACTTTTATATTTAAATAAGCACAAGCATGCCTCACTTTGAGCTGTGAGCTTAGGGTTTGATTCCTAAAGAGTGCATTAGGACTATACTGTTTACTTTTTGTGTCTGTTTTGCATTTTAGTACTTGTCTGGCTTATTTACATTTAATTACCCTAGTGAGATAAGGTTGAGGAAAGCATAATTTAGAGAAATTTTACCCACATTTGTGTGGAGGGGGAGTGGAAAACTATGAGGATAAACCATTATCAGTACTCTCGGTTGGAATTTGAATCTCAACCTCCTTGTCATAATCTGTTTGTATTTAAATGACAAATATTGTGTTTATTACACGAGTAATAATTGAATTAATTTTTTTATCTTTTGTTAGGTATTGTGAGCATATGTTGACGCCAGAGATCAATGGGGCTGCAGAGACCTTGATTAGTGAGTTGGTCCGATTACAAAACCGCCTATACCAACGTGACCCCATAAAAGCACAAATAAAGCGCAGATATGTTGCAGGTCTACGAGAGCTCAAGAAACATATTAGTTTAAAAAAACTCAAACTTTTGATTATTGCTCCTGACATTGACAGAATAGAGTGCAAAGGTACTGTAAATAAGACAGTCACTTTTTTTTTAATCTTTCTTTTCAGGGGAAGTTTAAGCAATAAGACTTGCAGAACATTTAGTCATATTTGGCAGATATTTTACTGGAGGTTTATCTGTCTATATCTCATCCGTACCCCTTAAACTAATTACCTAAAAAGAATTGTGCTAAAACATACAAATTTTATTTTGTTACATTCTTAAACCAACTGTGCAAATTTGTTTCTTAATTGTTATGTAGATGGTAAGACATTTCAGTGTGTGTATACACCAAAACAATAATTAAATTGATATATAGTTCAAAATGAGATGAAATAAGTCAGAGAAATACACAACATTTATTAACATGATGTCACCAAATGGATAAAAAAATTAATTATGAGTCTTGGGTGTACCTGGTTCAAATCCAGGCAATGTTAATAATAATGTATTGTAGCTAATACCATTATTAAGGTTTCTAGAACAAGGCTTTGATTTATATTGAATGTATAAGAACTGTTTATAAGATATAAAAAAGTAAAGGTCATTAAACTGGTCTTAAATATGTTAACCCCTTGACGTACTTTGACAAGCAGGGCTCGTCATAACATAGTATGCCACACAGATAATGTGATGAGCTGGGCTTGCACATTGCATTCATGCTTATACTTCATAGATGGCAGGAGCTGTATAAATAAAATGTGGCAGTTTTTTTCCTTCTATTTCAAACAAATGTTTCCTTTATTTTGTGTATTTTTTTAGGTTTCTTTTATTTATTACATGGATTGCAGGTGTAACTGCCATTGACGGCAGGAGTGTTATAAATAGAACTTGGCAGTTTTATTTATTTTTCTAACTTTTTTTTTATCCCCACTATGAATAGCAGTTGTTACTTCATAGATGGCAGGAGCAGTATGAATAGAACTTGCAGTTTTATTCATTATATTTCAACCAAAACTTTCACATAGGTTTTTTTTATGAAGAGTTGTTACTCAATAACTGACGAAAAATGACACAGATACTTTGTGATTCTGACAATGAAAATTATTTAGTAGATATTAGTGATAATGAGGATGTAGATTTTTCTGATGATTATTATAGTGAAAGTGTAGGACCAACTGAAGGTGTCAGCAATAGTAACATAGATAGGCCTTCTGAAAGTGATAGTTCTTTTGACAGTAGTGGTTCAGACGATCAAACAAATGTAAACAAAGAAAAATTATTGAGAAAAAAAACACCTTTTGGGGTAAACCAACACTATGCTTTATAAATAATTGTATGTTATGTATAAATTTGATTTTTCTTGAACAAAGTATATACACTACAGAAAAGTAATCTTTGTCAATAATAGTTATAATTTACTATGATAAGAAAACACATAGTGTGGAAGAAGGNGGAAGATATAAACTGAAGGATATGGGGAAAATAATATAAGTGGGAAGAGTGTGAAATAAGTAAAATAAAGTGAGAAAGAGATGTAAATAAAGGCTGAAGGGAAGTGCTAGGAGAGAGGGACGAGATAGTGGAGGTATATTGAGGGGAAACTGGAGGGAGAAAGAAGTAAAGTGGGAGGAAGGAAGAATGTAAATAGGAGAAGGAGGGAGGAGAAAAAAAATTTAGCATGACATAAAAATGCTGTTTAGGGTATTGAAATTGCAAATATATAATAGAAGTTTTATCAGTTAAACTAAACTTGTGCATAAAGTATTTTGAGGTGAATCTAGTTGGTGATCCTGGTGTAAAACATAACCAGGTTAAATGGTTAGTCGAGGGGTTAAAATTTACACATTCTGTCAAAATAAAACAGCTGCACAACACATGACTTGTCATGTCACTAACTTTTAAATTGTCTGAGAAGGTTGGTTCTTTACAATTTTACAAAAGTTTTTCTACTTCATGTGCTGGTACAACTTGCATAAAGAAAATGTAATTTTGAATACTGATTTAGCATATTATTAATAACAAAAAAAAATCATTTTAATATGACTTTTCGCATTATATTCATTGTGTACTGTTTCTCATGTGTTGATATATAGTCCAGAATACCTCAAATAAATGATTTTTTTGTACTAATATCACATTTTTTATTCATTTATATCAGGGGGTCTAGATGACACAGTAAACCAACTGAAGGAATCAGCCTCCATTCAAAACATTCCGTACGTGTTTGCTCTGAATCGAAATAAACTTGGCCATTTGTTGCTGAAGAAAACTCCAGTCAGTTGCCTGGGTGTGCTAAGATATGAAGCCTGCGAGGTATAACATCTGAACTTGTATTAAAACTTTTAACTTACAACATTTTTATCAATTGCTCTTTGAATGAAAATAAATTAAAACATGTAGGCTGATGTGATTTATAACCTAAAATTGTTGGGGCTGGCCACCAAGGAAATGTAGTACTTTTTTTAAAATAAGAAATTGAGGTTCGATCCCTGACTATATGTGCTATTTTGTAAATAGCATTCGAACATTTTAACTTAATGCATAGTGGAAGAAAACATCGCTATACAATGAAGTATGAAAAGTGAAGTTTGAGGGATGAATGATATTAACTATGGAGAACAACTGTAACTGAGTAATATTCAAATAAATTGAAAAATGACACTTGTACAAGTGACACCCAAGTTTCACCTTTCATATATACTTAATTGTATAGAGTTGTTTTTGTCCATCTTGATTCACTTGGCATGTGCTCTTTGTAATATTGGCAGCATAAAGCCACAACCGAGTTGCCGGCGGCTCTTGGTGCGGTGCTCTTAGTAGTTGTTTATATCAACACGTCCATCACAGACTCTGTCTTAAAATATGAGTGAAGAATGACATTGAGCACTGGACGATCCCTGAATAGCCCATTGGAATAGTTTGGTTTTGGTTTAAATAACAGTTTAGGATATGCAAACATATCTTTGTGGCCAACATTGATAAAAAAAAACTATATTATTTGTGTTACTTTATAGGTATTGATCAAATATGACAACTGCAAATAGTATGACTTGATGTATGAATATATTAAAATTGGTTTGATAACTTTAGTAACTAACATGTACAGTTCTTACCAAAATCATACTATAGAGCATTGGTGTGCTAAGCCTAAGGTCCTGGGCTTGATTCCTTTATCCATGTGTCATTTTCCAATTTATTCGAATTACAGTATTATGTTGGATGGAAAATTGTTGTTTGCCAGTATTGACAAACCTTCTTATCCTATTCTATTAAACTAGAATATCCACCACTGGCTCTAGAGTTTAATAGCCCAAAAAAACTTAAGATTTTTGTGGATATTGGTTATTTCAACTAGCTGAACAAAAGTACAAGAACACCACTGATCTTTTTAAGTGTAAATATCTATTAAATTGTTAGGTCGCTGATCTCCACCTCCAATTGGCCTGTTGATAGTTTTTGTCTTGGTTGCAATTATTAGATTATCAAATAGGTACCTGAACTTTTCTCTATTACTCTGTTGACCTAAAAAACCCTAAGTTTTTCTCTTCATCACATCACTGTACCGTTTGAGCTATACTTTAAATATGTTAAAGGAGGGATAGTGGATAAGATAGTATTTTAGAGGAAATGTAACCACTATTGTGTGAAGAAAAAGTTCGAAACTATTTAGGAAAAATCACCCCCATTTCACTCAACTGGGATTCAAACCCCAATCACCCTTCACTTGAAATCCAATCTAACACTAGAGATATGTGTTACATGATGCAGCCATTAATGATGGAAACTTTGTTTCAGAACTGTAAATTCCCATGTAAAAAGCTGATAACGCCACCTTTTTCTTTTCCAGACTATGTTTAATGATCTATTGAATGCTGTACCCCCAGCTCGGGAGAAATACAATTTGGCACTATCAACATTCATAGAAAATACAACTGATGAGGTATTTAATACATCAACATTAAATTGAAACAACCCGTTATCTGATTAAAGTATAATCTGCATTTGATGTGTATGTTTCTAAGGATTATATTTTAGCAGCTACACAATTATTTTTAAATTTTTGTAAATATTCCTTTTTTATATATAAAGAAACACATGTAAATAACACTTAAAACACAAATAAAGAAAAGGTTTGATTTCCATAGGAAGAACATTAAAATCTTTCTGGAAAAGTTACTAGATTGCTATAATGTATCCATACACCAAAACATATGTTTTGAAAGATCGTATGTTGCAGCTGTCACTTTTGACAAGCAAAGTTACATAGGTGTATAACCCGAACGGGTATTAAGACGTGGTGTTAAAAAAAAAGAATATTATAAAAATAAATTATTAACTGCTCCATAATTTAAAATAAAGAAAATTGATAAAACTAAATAAAAAGGAAAAATAAACTACTAAAAATAAATTTGATGAAGAAAGCCTCCCTAGAGAAAGAGTAAAAATATGGGAAGAATCTAATGTCAAAGGTGACATCTTCTGTCTTCTATAGTAGAAGTAGTCACACACACATTTTAACACAAATAGAATAATATTTCGGCATTGTTGCCTATATCAAACACAAAGAAGAAAGAAGAGAGTACAAATACCACACACTAGATTACTCCATTTTGAATTTAAAGAAAAACTTAAACACATTGTGCCAACTGTTTTTGGGAGTAAAGATACATTTCTTGGCTATGGTTAGTATTTATATAAGCCTATTTAATAATAATAATAATGATGATGATAGTAAAAAAATCATCATAGTTAGAAACTATCTTCTGTTGTGGCTGTTGAGAACTGTCGCACTGTTTGGGAAATGCTCTTAATATATTGGTATCATCATCCTACCAGATGACAAGGGCACTCCCACAGTCATCTTGAATCATATTGACTACATCACAGAGGCACAAAATCAGCTATCCAACCACTCTATCTACAGACCACTCACATAAGACCCAACTGAAGATCACAGCACCGGATTAAAGAGTTCCTATAACGTGAAGGTCCCCGACAGAATCTCACCACTAATTCGATTCAACTTCTCTTTTCACAAAAACCTCAAACCTCCACCCTGTATCTCCTTCTTAAAATCCACAAAGAAATCAGACCTCCGCCTGGCCGTCCAATCCTATCTGGTGGCAAAGTGAGAGAATTTCATCTCTGGTTGATTCACACCTACAACCCTTTGTAAAACAACTTCCCTCATTCATATAGGATAAAAAACACTTCTCAGACACAATTCACAAAATTAAAAACCTTCCATCAAACTGTTTTCTGGTCACTATTGATGTCACTGCACTCTACACTAACATCCCTCATGTGCATGGAATGTCCGCAATGAAGCATTTCTTAGAGTGCAGACGTCCTGAGTCCAAACCTACCACTTCTTTTCTGGCGGAGCTGACTAGAATGATCCTTCAATTTAACAACTTTCGTTTTCTAGACAAACACCACCTATAGATAAAGGATACAGAAATGGTTACACGCATGGCTCCTTCGTAAACAAATCTTTACATGGGACTACTAGAAGAACTTTTTCTACAATCTCAACCCATCAAATGCTATCTATGGCTCCACTACATCGACAACATTTTCATGATCTGGCCTCACTCCAAAGAATCCTTGGACATCTTTCTAGCTTATATCAACAATTGCAGCCCCCTAAACTTCACCCACAATAAATCACAGCATAGTCTTACTTACCTTGATGTGAATCTGTTCCTTTAAAACAAACAAATTCGCACCACTGTACATATAAAACCCACCAATCACCAACAATACCTCCACTTCCATACCACACAATACCATCCTGGTCTACAACGTATCAACACCATCCTTAAAAGTGGTTACAAATTCCTAACCACTTTCACTCAGAACCAAATCCTTCTTAGTTCACCCCCAAGAGTCACTTTCAAACAGGCACCCAACCCAATCTCCACAATATTCTAGTCCATCCCAATCTTCCTGACCCCAAGAGAATTCGAGAAGTAAAACTGACAACCAAAGGTTCATACCCCTGTGGTAGCACCTGTTGCAGCACATGTTGAATCCACCTGCCAGCTTCATCCGTCAACAGCAAAGTTACCAAATTGGAATACAAAATTCCTGGTCATTACAAATGTAAAACAAATAACTTGGCAAATCAACTACATTGCAAACCATGTGATGCAGAATATGTAGGCCTTACTTCAGGTTCTCTCAGACATTGAATGAACAATCATCATTTTGACACAAACCACAAAGATCCACAAGCCTGTCTCCATCCATGCTGTTACCCACAACCAGGACTTTCAAACCTGCTACGCCACCAAAATATTTATAACATTTTCCAAACAGTGTAACAATTCTCAACTTATATAGACAGTGGGAACTGGGCCACCAGTGGATTATCAAATCAAGATTATCACCATGCCTCAACAGAAGATAGCTTCTTCTTTATATAAGATTAACATTTTTTCAAATTATTATTATTTAAATAGGCCTATATAAATACTAACCATAGCCAAGAAATGTATCTTTACTTCCAAAAACAGTTGGCACAATGTGTTTATAGCAGTTTTTCTTTAATTTCAAAATGGAGTAATCCAGTTTGTATTATCTGTACTATCTTCTTTCTTCTTTGTGTTTGATAAAGGCAACAATGCCGAAATATTATTCTATTTGTGTCAAAACATGTGTGTGACTACTTCTACTATAGAGGACAGAAGAAAGGAAGTTGTCACCTTTGTGCATTGGATTCTTCCCATACTCTTCCTCTTTCCCTAGGGGGGCGTTCCTTATCAAATTTACTCTTAGTAGTTTATTTTTCCTTTGACTTAGTTTTATCAGTTTCCTTTATTATAAAATTATTTAGCCATTGGGCCACCTAATTTTTAAGTAATCCATAAGGAAGTACTATTAGAAACTTCTTATAACTTTTTAGATTATTTATATTTAATAAATCAATCAATTAAAACAAACACATTTCTATAATGTCAAATTTTGGTCACAATCAATTTTTGTGAATTAAACTGTTCTTCCTATAAAAATCAGACTTTATATGGGTCTCCATACATGAATTATTTTTTTTTAATTCAGGTACTCGTTTGTTTTTTATTAGTTGAAAAAGTATTTTATTAGGATATATATTTGCTTAAGCCTCCATACTGTTATATTGCTTTGGCAACACTGCAAGTTTTCAATTATGTTTCAAGTTCCTCAAGCATGTAGTCTCGTATATATCTTTCTTGGTGGTGTTTGTATTATTTATGTATGTGTCTCTTTGTTTGAAAGGGAATAGTTTTGAAAATTTAAAACATAATGTAACTTTGAAAGTGAAAAGAGTGGGAAGGGTTAAAATTGTAAGAAGAAATGAAGAGAGAAGTGTGATTGTTCATATCTAGGCCTAACCTAACTATCCTTTCAGGTTGGCTTCCTTCCCTTTCATTTAAACCTTGTTTACAGAGTTTGTAAGGTTCATATTTGTATAGTCTTTAAGTCCTTAATAGTCTTTAGAAATGAAAATCTTGTCTACACAGTTTGTATCCTTAATGACGTGGCGTAACTCTGCCAATTAATTAGAAAGTCGGAGACTACTTCTAGTTAAACTCTTCAAAAGAAAAGTGTCTAGAGCAAGCTGGAAGCAGAGGTCATAAATAATACTAATAGGAGGTTTAACCATACCAAAGGGACACAATTTTTTCTGAGAACTTGGTATTTTTCAGAGAACTGTTTCTGAGATGTCATGCTTCCTGGGGATTTAAAATTTTCACAAAAATATTTCTCAAATAGCTCTATGCATAACTATAATTTCAATTTGTATTGTTTCCATATTAATGGATCCTTTCACTATGATTGCTGCTTTAATTTTAATGTGTATGCACATATATACTTTACCTTGATGGATAATCTTTACCAGTCTGTATAAACTTGTCTTTAGAAAGTTAAAGTTGAGTCAACTTCTGGATTCTACGTAGTGGTAAGGACCAATAACTTAAGGCTCAGGACTCTGTAGACAGTGCAATCTGTTAATGTGGAGTCTTTGGACCACTATGCACCTTATGAATGCAAAGTCGGTAGATGGGCCTTTACTTTACATTAATGTGCAGTGTTTCTACACTGTCTTATTATATATTTCCAAGCCATTGGGAAATAATTCATTTCACTAAAGCTTATGGTTGTAATCACTGTACTTAATTACTATGAACAAATCATATTAAGTACCCTATTTAGTGATGAAATAGTTAATCATATTTTAATTGATGTTTATTGTGTTATACAGAAAAAAGACAAAGATGAAGTTGTCAACCCAAACATAGAAGAAAACAAAGCTCTGGAAGACGTAACCGGCAATTTGATAACATCTTTCCTTTCCAAACTGCTTGACAAGAATGCGACTACCACTACCTGCTCTAGTCAATCTGTGCTCTTAGGTGCCATTCAAAGGCAAAACATTAAGGACATCATTTCTTCAGAACACTAATAATATATGGTACTTTTACAGATTTTTATTGTGACTATTTCCCACAAGAGTCTATGATTCTAAATATTGTGATATGTTAATAACAAAGCCATTTGGTGATTTAATAATGCTAAAGAATAAAACTGGTTGTTAAGGTAATTTGAAAACTGAAATAACTCTACAACCCACCACATTTCCCAGTTGTAAAACAAATTTGCACAAACAAAATTAGAAATCTTGTTAGAGCTCTATTTGAATAGTCTCAAATCTCTTCAACATCTTAAACATTTAGGCCTACTCTTAGTTATAAGCACCAATTTTGAGTTTCTCTGGTTTGAAAAACTTAAGCTCTGAATAAAATGATTTAATATTTTTGATGAGAAGTTTATAGTAATGACTAGGGCTAGGATCATTATACCCTAAAAATGGCTAGAAAATGCTTGATAAAAAATGAATTTATGACAAAAAAAAGTAATTTAAAACGAAAAAATTTCTAACAAACCTTACAATGTGCCTCTTTGTCCAATTGCAGAAATGTAAAACTGTGTTCTTTTCATTATAAAAGCCATATTGTGTTTGTTTCTTTTATATGTTTCTATCCACCTTTCCTATACCTTCTTCCAAATATAATACAATAAAATTTACATTAATTCTTTTATTTCCTTGCAAAATTTTCAAAATGAATTAAGAAAATAATAGGTAGGCCTATGTGAAACAAAACAAAACTTATCTAAAAATATAATTTAGTTGTTTGACTGTTTCTGTTCTAACAAAAATTCTTTATTTTACTAACCAATTTTACTAGTTTTACCTATAGCTATAATTAAACACTTTATTTTGTTTACAGATTCTTTGTCAAACTAAAAATAATAATAATAATACTTATCACTGCATCTTACTACCCTTTTGGGTTATATGCTTAAGTACTGATTATGCTAGTAGGCTAGGAGTTAGAAAGGTTGATTATAGATGAAGAAGACCCACAGTTGCATGGGAGGAGAGTGGAAAACCATATAGGAAAAACAGTCTCCAGTGCTCCTGAGCAAGATTCGAACCTAGATCTCCTTGTCCTCGGCAGTCTAGTGCTACACAAAACTAGCGTGTTAGCTAACTACACCACCGACGATAAAAATGTACTTTTCCAAAAACATGTCCTATAAGAGATAAAAAATAATCTTTTAGTACAATTTAACTTTTTACAGTTTCTGTGCCAAACTGAAAGACATTAAACAAAAAATATGTTGTATATAAGAAAATGGGGGAGGGCTGATAGTATTATTTCTACCATGGTGGCACCACCGTTTGCTATGATGTGTGTACAGATGTTCTAAACACAAGCACTCCACCCACCCCCTTTTTTCCCCCTTATTTTTGTTTACTGCTTTCAGGTATAATCATAAAAATGTCCTTGAAAATACCAAAATATGCAACATAATGACTCAAAAATAACCAAAACAAAGCCTTAAAATTACTGAAAAACCTGAAAATATGCTAAAATATGCCCTAACAAAGCGACTTAAATGAGCTTAGATTCTTATGAAACATATATGTTTACACTTGAACAGCATTCTAGGTTTGACCCAAAAAAAAATCATAAAAATTCTTGCCCTAATAATGACTATACAACAAAAATAATGGTTTAGATGAAATATTAAGCTTATATTTTTGTATGATGGTCACTACTAGCATAGTGCCTTAGTTCTAATTACCGCCAAGAGTGACCTAAAAGTCACGCCACAGTCTATATTTTTATATTACCCAATATCCCAGGAGAAGAGGAAAGGAACTAGGGGGGGAAGAGAAGGGGGTGACAAGGGCGAACAGAACAGAGTCTCCGTCTCACTCTCGCAACTCCAGAAATTGAACCTTATGGGAGTCTGTAGAAGGCTTGAGAATCTTATACTATGTTTTTATTCCACTTGGAATGTACTGGAAGAATTTTCGAACATAGCCTGGTAAAGCTGTTGATGTCACTCCACTGTCAGTTGGACAGTGACGTACCACGAGTTGGTCGGTCGGCTCTTAGCTCAGGTAAGTTTGGTAGAGGTTAAATTTAGAGGAATTAGTATACCCAAATTAGCATGGAGATAGGATATATATATATCCTATATTTTAGGTTGTATCGTGTTTATTAATAGCACTAATGGGTTAAGGATGAGAAAGGTTAAATTTAGAAGAATTAGTGTACCCAAATTAGCATGGAGATAGGATGTATATATATCTTATCTCCATGCTAATTTGGGTACACTAATTCCTAAAAATTTAACCTTTCTCATCCTTAACCCATTAGTGCTATTAATAAACAAGCTACAACCCAAATTGTAGTAAGATATGGTATAAAAAATAAAAACTATGAAGAAATATTTGAGAGAGTTGGGGGTGGAGGGGTTAAGGAGGTTATCAGTTGTCAAAAACAAACCGGGAGAGTGGATTGGTCACTGTCTCTCAGAAAGGAAAGTCTACTGGTAAGGGAATGGTGGATGAATAGAGGAGAATAGGACTTAGAAGCTACCAGATAATGCATAACATCAAGGTTGGAGGCATTTATTATTTTAAAGTTTTTATTTGTACTGCATATCTTTATGGATACATAAATTTCCAACCCATTGAGCAATAATTCCTTTGATTACAAATGTTAATTTGATATAAGAAAGATTTTGTTTGAATTGAAAGTTTATTTTTCTTCTTGGTCTATAGGCCTACTTGACTTTGAAGAGTTAGCTTAATTATTTAAACGTTTTACAATATTGCTAACATTAGTATGTTTTTTCACTTGTAGGTCTAGTTAACACGTTACAGTTTCCTCCTCACTTTTAGATATTATATCTTCGTCTGTTCTTATAATTTAGACGAATTATTTAAAATCTCACCCAATAGGATTCAAATACGAATTTCCTCAGATGTCATAATATAGCTGATGAGTGTTGTCTAATGTCCTCAGCCTTTAATAAATATTATATAATTTTTTTTTTTTACAATTTAATTACTAGTAACCTACGGTTTACAATGCATAAATTAACCCCCAAAGTACCAACTACCAAGATAATTTTATTATTACCTAGCAACTTTAAATTATTTTACAAACGTGAGCATACAAAACTTAAAGTTTTTCTAGTATTTAACTGATGAGATCCTTATTTTAGTAGTTTTTATAATAATTTCCTCTAGACTATATCACCTACGAAACTATAGCACTAAGAATTTGAAAGGTTATCACCGCACTAACAAAAGTGCGTCACCTATTCTATCTTAAGCTCGTTCTATCGAGTCAACTCCATTACACCATATTTATTTAAGGTCTATTCTGTACTCTCTCTCTCTCTCTCTCTCTCTCTCTCTCTCTATATATATATATATATATCACCTAAAATTACAAAAGGAAAACTTGGTACTTCAAACTTTTCTACAAGATTTCAATTGACACCGTGTTAAAATGTAGCTGCACAAGCGCTTTTTGGATTAAATATATAATCACTGTAAATAAAGAGTGTCTGTATCTGTATCTATTAGACCTTGGTTATTAGCGAACACAGGTATAGTTGATAGTTCAAAAGTACAACCAACACTTTAAAATTAAATAATATAAAGGGATAATTTTATTAACTTGAAACTTAAGGCTTTTATTTAACATATTATCAATTATCATAAATTATATTAATTTAGTTAAAAATTAATTTTTTGTCTTCAAGCTTAAATCGGATTGGACAGTTAATAAGAATACAAAACTTCAAAGCTAGCTAAGAACTACACTGAGGTGACAAATAAATTTGATCATTTAAAATGTTTATCACAATTTTTATATAGTAAGTAGAGATTGTACGATCTAATAACATTAGTTTATAGTTATTGTTTACCATTCTTTAACTTTACAATGTTGGTATATAGTTACTGGCGAAGTAAGAGTGAAAGCTTTTCTTAATTTCTTGAAATAAATGTGACAGAATTAAATATGGTAAGTGACATAGTATATTAGATATAGAATGAATATATTTTTGTGAAATGGTGTAAATTATTTTAATCACAGTAAAATATCGATTCCTTATTTCACTGGACATTAAAACTGTAAGGATTATGTCGGCTGCTAGCGCGTCCTCATGGCGTCTGCTATTATGTTCACGCGCCAAGCCGTTTATTTATATCATATGTTTTTCAATCTATATCACAAATAGTGCTTTTGAATGAGCAAATAGCTTGATATTAAAGTCTTAATTAAATATAGACCGCTGAATTTTACACACTTAATGCACAATGTTTCTATTCGTTAAATATAAGAAACTGTCACTTCCATAACGACGTCAGTTGTCAAAGTCAAAATGTTTATTAGTAGTTCGGTTTGTTTATATTTTTTAATATAACAATCCGAGACAATTTAATTGTATTTTGCTTGTTATTGATACTATGCACTATTTTTTAACAGATTTTTATGATTTCTTGACATTAAAGTAGAAATAGGCAATGCTTTGTTTAATGTATTTAATTGCTTCAACTTTAAATATGACTGGATTTTCTTTGTTCTGATAATGGTGGAGGGCAAAGGGCGTTACTCATAAACCTAACCACCCTATTGATTAATGTATTATATAGATTTATTGTTAATAGGCCTGTGTATTTATGGCCTGGTATTTGTTTTTACAAACAAATCTGATTATTTCAAGGTCACTTATTTACACACACACTGAAATAGCTCCAAATCCATAATATTTTCTACAAGCTTATATTTGACATGATTGAGAACAGTTTTGAATTTAGATGGACATAATTCATAATAAAGCTAATAAGAGAGAACCAGAATTCAAAATTAAGCCAATAGAACATACAATAAATCAAATGTGTAGCTTAAGTTTACATTAATAAATGGTTCAGATCCTTTGCTGTTCACATTTATAAATTTAACACATTACTGTGTAAAAAAAATAATTATTTGAGTCTAACATAATATTTACAACAGTCACCAGCATCATGAAATATTATTAAAAGTAACAGGGGTATAGGTATACCATATATTTGCCATACATATTATCCACAAAAAAATTATTTACCTCCTTTGGCCTTTCAAGCCATCCACACCAATTGATTATATTAAATATACAAAAAATAAACTGTGAAACAAAAAAATAAAAACCTATAATAATTCTGCCTAACCTTTAACAATATAATCAAAAAACCACAGGCTTTCCATCAAATGTAAAAACAGCAGACACGCTTAGATTAGGTCAGGCTGGTTTTCAATTGAAATTCAGAAAACCCTGTGTCTATTAGAGCCGGCTGTGTCTCATTCTGGATCGTGCAATAGCCCACTAATGATTTTAAGGGATTAATTATAAATAATTAATTATCATTGTGTATAACCTGAACAGTTAGTAAGTCACGATATTAAAAAAAATAATTATGCCTTCCTCCTACCGCCTTAATGTTTGTTGGCTCAAGAGCATAGTACATTTATGGGAGACTTTCCCACATTCTAGTTTTCCATACAATCTTCAATTAAATTTTAAGTACACTATATTAAAATGTATCCTCTTGACTGTATTTCTTTTCTACAAATCCAGCAAAATCATTAATAGGCAGTACCTACTGACACTACAGGTTGTAACTGAACTCTTCACATTAAAAAAAATATAGACCTACATTTTACATTCATTTGCCAAAACCTGAGAATGCATTTAATATTGATTATGTGTAAAAAGTTCAAGTTGATTTTTTTATTACCATTAATTCCTACCTGCTTACTAATTACGTTAATATGCTAGGGAAGAGAAAGGTTAAATTTTGTTGAAGTGTACATACACTTGTGTGGAGGAAGAGTAGAGAACCATTCAGGAAAAAAAACCCCACCTTTAATACACCTGACCGAGATTTGAACATCATTTTCCCCCGTCATTGGGAGTACAGTCTATATAGTTAGAGTGACACCTTCAGGCATTTGACCTCTGCAGTGAGTAATAAATTGAGGTCTTATAACTGCTTTGTGATGGGCCTCTCCAAAACTATAACCAGCTTCGAGACGGGTTATGTTATCGGCTACAAATTCTACATCAATCCACAAACTAATCTAAAGCCATTTCATTTTCATCGTTCTCATCTTTCTGCTAAAAACTTCATCATCCTGAAAATTATTTAATATTAAAAGTGCAACTAACTTGCATATTTAAGTTTAAAAATTACATTTAAGTTACCAATATGTAAACTATACAAATTTAACTCTGTGTGTGTATATAAATATATATATATTATTTTATAGTTGTATACAACTAAAATAGACCTGAAAGAGATAGGCTGTAATGAGGTGGATTTAAGATAATGATAGGTGGTGTACTTTTGTAAGTGCGGCAATGAACTTTTGAGTTACAAATGCCATAGAGTAAGTAAGTGTATGGTATATTACTATGTTACTAAGAGATGAGAAACTTAAACCAGTTTTGTGTGTGCATATATATAACATTTTTTTAAACCCATAAGCCTTTTTAAGTTGATCTATTAATAATTTGTTCTCAGGAGGATGACAACTACTTCCTGGTGAACAGAGGCGTTGGGATGGAGGAGATGAGAGGGGGAGCAGGGGCCCTCCTAAATATGCTGGCAGAGGTTGCCTCACAGAAATTGCACTCTGACCCCATAGTGGCATCTACAGTCACAGACCAGTCCCGTGATTATTGTGATGCTCCAACTTTCAATAGAGCAAGGGTAGGTGACACTGGATCAAAAGGGCTTCAAGTTTTTACAGGCGGAGCAACCCCTGAATGTAATGCAAGTTTGGGGAAAAAAATGTGGAAATAAATTCTCTCTTGTATAACTAGCAATTTTGTAGGCTTTCAAAGATTAAAAACCAAGGTTTGCTAAATTTGACCTTTATACTATCGGTCATTTTATTGTTTACTTTTTCCGAGTATTACTCATACGACTATACCCATTTAATCACACAAAATATATAGGAATGAGGAAGGTAGAATTTATAAATAGTAAACTTGCATTTGTATGGAGGTGGACTAAGAAACTGTTAGGAAAAAAATATATTTCAGTACACTTGGTCAGGATTAAAAAATAAGTCCTCCCCTTCACTGGCTAACTAGAATAGATAAACCAGACATTTAGTTTGCATGCCATCCATTTTGGTGGCTGCAGGTTCTAAGATGCTACTCTCACAGTAGACTAGGCTGTCAATGAGGGGGGATCAAGGTTTGAATCTTGGTTGGGTGTACTTAGACAGGGTGTCCAGCGACCTGGAAAACAGGTAACAGTCAGGGAATTAGCTTGGTCAGGGAAAAAATCATAGAAAAGTCAGGGAATTTAATTAAATTTCTGGAATTTTCACATAATCACTAAAAAAAAATAATCAAATTTTATTTATGGCAGTCAAAACTACATTTTTATACGATTTAATACGCATCATAATCTCTTTTAAAACAGTTGAACATACTAATTTTAATTCTCAAAGTCAACATGGGATTTTTGTGTGTCAACTTTCCATCCCTCTACTTCACGAATTTATTTTTTAAACTCTTTTTGTGCAAAGCAATATTTTAATGTCTCAATATAATCTCACTGAAATCTAACTTATATCGCTCTATCCAAGAGCCCATCACTCTAGGTTGTAACACTTCATAGTGTGTCACAATTTCAGTGTGTTTAAAAATATTGCATCAATTTGTGATATTAATAAAATAGTGTTTGTAATATAGGGACTGGAAAAGTTGTAAATTAGCTTTGAAAAACTTTGAAAAGTCAAGGAATTTTAAAATATTGTTTGGCTGGACAACCTCTTAGAATGGTTTTTCCAAAATGGTTTTACACTCTCCCTCCACACAAATGTGGATACACATCTCATAAATCTTTCTAATCCATAAACACCGTTACTGAATCCTGGATAGCTCAGTGGTGAGAGCATTGGCGTACTAAGCCGAAGGTCCCGGGTTCGATTCCCGTGTCCAGGTGTCATTTTTCAATTTTCAGAATATGATATCTATGAGGGACTATCCCCACTAAAATGCATTAACAATA
>CABFOV010002673.1:33029-76287 GCA_902141375.1 Timema poppense
AAAAAGGAAAATGGTAAAGAATAATAGAACACATAGATAGGAACAAATAAAAGGTATAACAAAAAGGACAAACACAGGAAAAGGACATGGATGCGAATATATAATGATATACAAATATAATACAATTACCTCGTAAAGCGAAAAGAGGTTTTCCTTATAGAGTTATATCAATTTAATTTTTTAGTAGTAGTTGGAGCTGGATCCTATTTCTTTGTAATGCTTAAAATAAGGATGTTTGCACTCAACTTATGTCTATAAAAATATTTTTTCAATGATTCTATTTTATAGGCACTGTTTCAACAGTTAAAAGCAATAAGGGCACAGAATTTTTGAAAGAGGATAACCCCGCTGGAAAAGACGTGTACTCGGCGAATATAACTGAACACGACGTTTACATCCAAAAGAAGAAGCCCAAGGGAAAAGCAAAGTTCATTGGTCAGTCCAAAATTGAAAAGGTAAAATCATAGTCTCTAGCAAAATTTTAAAACTGTAGATAAAAGGGGATGACTTTGTGAAATGGTTAAAATAGGTTTTGAAAAATTCAATATATAAGATAAAAAACTTCAGATTTCTGGATATATTTTCATTTAGAGTTTATGTATATTTACATTTTTTAGAATTACACATTGAAAGTTATGCTACCTTTGCAATTTTTTTGAAACTTATCCATTTCAAGGAAAAAAAGCTTTACTTTTGAAATTTTGAAATACCTATTGATTCAAAAATAATATGAAACTGTTTTTAAGCAAACTATGATAGTGTTTTAGATATTGACCTTAGAAAAATAAAAAGTATGTAACATAAAAATTTAGAGAATTTTAAAATTTCTTTTACTAGACATATTGAAGTTTTGTTTTAGTTTCTCAAACTTTATCTACTGTTGTGAGTAGAATTGCGAGTGCTTTTGGTAGAACTAAGTTACATTTACTTTTTTTTACAGACTTAAATTTACTTTTTTTTACATCTATTACTGTTTCCTGGGTCAGTTTTTTATTCAAGCCATATATTTTCCACTGCCGGCTTGCTAGGCCTATAGTAGCTTCATATACCTTATAATCTAAAAGACTGTGACAGGCACAATGTACATTCCCACTTGTTAATTTATCATTTTGAAAGGGTAAACCCACATTTAACCAATGATAAATATTTTGGCCATGCCGGGAATCGAACTCTGGACCATTGGCTCAGTAGGCAGACACGCTACCAACTGAGCTAAGGTGTCGGATACTAACTTTAAATTGATGCTTTTAAAGTTAAATCTTTTAACCTTTGCAAAGCTTTGCAATTTCTTGTCCAACTCCAAATTAACTGAGATTTGTATTTGATTCTAAATTCCAAAACTCCAAAAGATTCAAATAAAATTCTAAATTTCAAATTCAAATATATTCCAGATTAAAATTTGATGGCATTTAATTCAAAATTTAAAGTAAAAGTGAAACTTTTAATTGAGTTAACTCCTATCAGAAACAAACATTCTAAAATGTAATAAAATATGTTCTGATACCTAAGGTACCTAAGTCATGAGGCTGTATTTACATAATATTTAATGGGAATACATATTTATTAGCAATATTTCCAAGCCCTTGTTTCCAGAGTAAGACATTTTGGTATGCTTTTTTTATTTTCTAACTGGATAGGGGAACAAAACATTAGTTAGTTCATGGTTTACTACCCTGACATAAAAAAATATCAGATGTTGTCAAAGGAAATGTCTGTTAAAGAATACTATCCTATCCACTGGACCACATGAGTGATTTTTTTTAGAGAAAATCAGCCCTTAACACAATTTTTTTTTTCTTAAAATAAAAAGCAGGATGTTCAGAGACCTGGAAAACAGGGTATTTGCTTGATCAGAGAAAACTAATGAAAAAGATAAGGAAATTTATCAAATTTCTGGAACTTTCACATATTAACTAAAAAGATACACACATTTTATTTACAACAGTGAAATCAACATTTTTCTTCCAGTTACTACTCATCACTAATCTATTTTAGCACAATTGTCCCCGTTGAACGTCCTAAACTCAATTCTCAAAATCATCATTTGACTTTTGTGTTGTCTTTCATCTTACTGTGCGTCTTCAGCCAAAGTTGAGTTATAGATATGCGCATGCATGTGAATTATTACCCTATAGGAAGAATATACTAAAAAAGAATTTGTCTCCCAACAATTTTAAACTGTACTATTATAAAGTGTTCTTTTAATGTCTCAATACGATCCCACTGAAATCTAACTTTTAGATCGCACTAATCAATACCCCTTTGCATAGGATGAAATCCTTTAACCCTTTCATATAGTGTCAAAATTTCAAAATATGTATGTGTCTAAAAATATGATTACATTAAATTGTGATCTTAAAATAATAATGTTTTAAATGTATAGTGACTGAAAAAGCTAGAAATTAGTTTTGGAAAACCTTAAAAAAGGCAGAGAATTTTAAAATATAATTGATTCTGGACATCCTGGAAATTGTCCAGGGTGGACTCGCTATTGTTGAGGCCTTCCTGGAGCCTACAGAATCATAAATAAAATCCTGTGAGGCAGGGCAACCTGAAAAAGATCCTTGTGTGTTAGTTAGCAGTCAGGGTTTAAGGAGGTGCATTTAATCACTATGATGCACAACAATGATTATTTAGTTTTAGCATAACGATGCAAAAGCAATGGTTATTCTTCAAAGTCAATCAAATTTTTTTAGCACTACATCTTACTACCCATTCGGGCTATATACCTATGTACCAATTACTCTAATGTGTTAAAGATTAGGAAGGTTGAATTTAGAGGAAGTGCACCCACCTTTACATGGCAGGAGAGTAGAAAACCATTGAGGAATAACCACCCTCATTGCACTAGGCTGGGATCAAACTCTGACCTCCCCATCTTTGGCAGCAAGTCTATTTTGTGAATGATGCCTTAGACCATGCATCTACTGAAACGAGTGTTAATCAAATTAAATATCTCAATAAATCAAGTTATTAATAAATGTAACTCTCATTTCCTGTTTATATTAATTCATATGTAACAACGATGGTAGGAGACTTGCCTAATTGGCAGCTGAACGCAAGACAATAGAGTATAGTACCCACAAATAAGTGAGACATAATTATTAAGAATGATCAGGGTGTACATTTTAGCTGGTGAAGATCTTAACCTGAAACATCTGGTGAGATTTTTCAACGTGCGCTTACAGGATTAGCTCACATTATTTATTTTGAACATATCATTTTGTGAATGTCTTAGTATTAATGTTATATTCCTTGTCTTAACACAATTTTTATTATAAACTCTATTAAAAATATATTTTTATAATATTGCTCGCTATTCAATCCAGATTGGATTTGAAACAATTTTATTATAAAATACTTAATTTGAATTAAAACAGTTTTACTATAAAATACTCAATTTAAATTCGATTTGAAACATTTTAACTAACCCTTTTGCTACATTAATTAGATATATCTGATCTCAGAATTATAGCCATTGACTGCGGAAATTGACTTTATCCCGCGATGTGTAAACTGTATTTACCTCTGCTGCGCCGGTCGGAAATAGCCACAAGAGTGTTAGAACGCTGAATTTCTCATACTTGCATGCACATGTGCATCTGATATCTGGTGTTAGTTTTGAGAACTTTCATTTACCAGCTGTTAAATCTTAACAATAGTGGTGCTTGTTTACTTCCGCATTTCACTACTTGTAGCACACGTGCAATATTTATGTGGCAGAAAACATTGTTGAGGGATTTGTTAGTGTAGTTTTTGCTATATTTACCCAGTTATTCTACTGTGTTAGTAGCATTTAATTCATGATTGATGAACTCATGCCATGTGAAGTGTAATAAATATAATATTTTGTTACTATGGCAATTGAAAAATTCAATAATTTAGTGAGTTTTAACATTTATTTTATTTCTTCTAGTTGCTATTTTATTTTTGTTCTTTACCCGATTCCTCTTTTGAAACCATACCTAACACAAATATATGATCTTATAGACTACACTGAGGAAATCACCAATGTTGCACAAAATTTTTCAATTTGTTTTGATGTAACCTAATTTTCAAAAGTTTTCTTTTTATTACATATATTAGGCCAATATTAGGCCTGTCAAATCTTCATTTAGTGATTGGTATGACACTATTGTGTGTTGCAAGTAAAATAAAGGATGTTTCTGATAGCAGAATAACATTGCATTTGGGTAAAATGTGACATAAAATTTTATCTATATAAAATATATATTATTATGCAATTTATAGACAAAGGGGTGCTAAATTTCATATTTAAAAAGCAATACTAGTTGAAAATCACATTATTTGATCATAATCATGATCATCATGCAAATTTTCAGATTTTGAATTTTTGACTTATAACTAGCATTTCTGTAGGCAAGAAGTAAAAATTAAATATGCAGCAAAAGGGTTAAAATATATTCAATTTGAAAACTAAAATAATTCTAGCTATTAGGTAAATGTTTAGATTTGATTCAAACTTTAAAATCTTAAGCTCAATTGCAGGAAATGGCAATCAGTTTGATTGAGTCGATGAAACGAAGAGGAAACACTTCGGAATGTCTTGAGTGTCACATCTGCTCTCCGCCGAGATCTTTCACTGCTCCTACAACTCTTATCAGCCATTACAGGAGCCATGCTGGTATGTTAAGATGCTATAATCACCATTAAACTAGCACTTTGCAGAAAAATAAAATAAAAGAAAAAGAGTTTTTTAGGAATTGAAATGGCCTTGTTCTGTAGTATTTAAATAATTTGATTAAAATCTATATGAAATAAAATTGTGTGTATAGTATTAACAAAATATTTATACATTTGCTGTGGTTTGAAACACATTATTCAACAATTCATAAGAAAAGAAACAATCCAATCCTTGTTTCATATCAATTAATGAGCAGATGTTTGAAATATTTTCAATTGTTTTACAAGTGAGAAATTCTCAATAAAAGGCACTTTGTTTAAGTGGGTTAGTGACTCATATTCTAACACACTTGTAAGATAAGAGTGTAAAGCTATGTTTACTATACACATTTTTGCTCATAAGCTTGATTTTAAATCAAATCCTGAAATTTCATTAAATTTTTTTAAAAGTAGTCTCCACTGCATAAAATAAAGATTCCTTAATTATATAAATATCTTAGTTCGATTTTATCAGAGGCTTATATGATTTTTTTTTTACTAAGTTTGATCCAGCTCTCATCATATTTGGGTTAAGTTAGGTGCTTAAACAATATTTTAATAAATGCACACAATAAGTAAAATATCTAAAAAAAACAACTCTTCAAACCTTTTGATAGTGTTTTAAAACTTTATAATGAACTGTTGATATATATTATTCTCTTTTTATGTTCAGATAAATTAAATTGATTAATGAATTTTTAATTTTCAGAAATAAGCTGTAGGTAGAAAGTTCGACTGTCTTTGGAGGTCTGGTCTTAACCTCCGAGGGCAGAAAGTTTTTTTCCACAGTGTGACATCCCATTCCACCTCTTTTTCTCTCCCCATTTGAATGTTGGTAAATTCCCTTAAAATACAACCTCATCCTTTACCCTTATATTAGGTAGTTTAGACATAAATTGCCAGCACACTGGCTAAGATGTGTATTAATAAATATATTTTGGTGCATACGGAAGAAGGTACAGAAAAGAGGGACAAGAACAAACGCAATATGGCTTTTACAATAAAAAAGTAACACATTTTACATTGCTGTAATTAGACAAAGCGGTAATGACTCCCTCCTGAAGAAAATCAATCATCCAACCACAACCACATAAAGGGAGAAATGGAAACTAATAAAGAATGATAAGACCAATTTCCTTTTCCTCCTTTTATTATATTTGGGAAGTTGCATTACACGTTCCACACTCCTTCCTGATGAGTTTCGATTGATTGAAGCCTAGGTTGATAGCTTGAGTATTAACGATCACTTTTATTCAAGAGGCAGCCATTACCCCTTTATACATTGGCAGCAATGTAAAGTGTTAATGGCGTTCCTCTTTATTATGGTAAAAGCCATATTATGTTCTCTTTTATCGGTTCCGATCACTCTTTATATTACCTTCCTCTATATATAACAAAATGTACCTGATAAAGGGTAAAGAGGTTTCCCTTAAATATCTATATACATACTGTCAAACTTTGTTAAAACGAGCACCAGAAGACTGACGCTTCCTTGTTAAAACCATCACTCTATCATTGATTGATTAAATATACATCCTATTTTTGTTAATTCTCAATAACTTAATAAAAAGATAGATTCGAAAACCAAAAACTATATTAGAGAGAAAAAAATAATACAATTACATTATATATATATATATATATTTATTTCGGTTATGTATTTTGATGACTAAGAAATAATTTTACAAACCTCAACACTTTTTTGCACCATGTTATTAATTCCTAACAAATTATTTTTACTTTTGTGACTTGAAAGACACTTTCTTTTATTAGTGTTTCTGACAGGATAGGTTTCTAACTGATTTTACTGTCGGATCAGTGTTTTGTATAAAGTGGGGAAGCAGGGCTGTAGGTTAGATGGTTGAGAGGTAGGTAGAGGCGTGACGGTCCCCAAGGACAAGGCAAGGTTATAAACCAACTGTAATCATATGTAGGGGAAGGGTGCCAATATTGGACCAGTATCACAATTTAATTTTTTTGCCACCAAGTTTTCTAACTGATTTTTACAAAATTTTGTACCTGATTTTCTGTGTAACTGAATGATACATATGCGCTAATTTAATGTTCAAATCTAGTAACAAATTAGTTGGGATAAATAAAACTCAAGTTGTGCAATCGGTCCAATATAGGAAACTGGTTTCTTAATTTGGACCACTGTGTTTCCTAAATTGGACCGATGGATTGGAAGATTAAAACTCAGGATTTTTCATGAAATTTCAATGTTATATTAAAAATACACAACTATAAATAACAATCAAGTTAAAGAGCAGTCGAAAGAGTCCAAAAATTACAATAATACCAGTTGAAAAACAAAATAAAGAATATTTTAGTGAACATCCACATTAAATTTTATTCCAAATGAAATGTAGGAATGTTGACGCTTTGTTTGACCATGTTTCTGTGGGTTTGGTCATTTAGATGTCACAATCGTCCACTACCAAAACACCAGGCACTATTGGAAAAATGAAGGCATTATAAATTTTTGTTGACTTTCTCATTAAAAAATGTATATGGTACCGGCATTGTTTTCATGCTGAACAACCTGACCAACGTAATATACATCTTTCCATTTCACATCTTTTAAACAAACTAGAACATAGTCGTTTTCTTTCAGCTCATTATGATCAAAATCCTGAAAATCGTCTGTATCAACAAAATCATCCCCACCCGAAGAAGACCCACTTGCTACAAAATCTTCACAACTGTCATCGATATCTAATATAATTTTTTTATTTTTATTTTGGGAAACCGCTGCAGAACTCTTAGAGGCAAATAAATAAAGCTCTTCGTTATTTCACCGTCAACTTTGATTTTGATTTTTGTTTCTCCAAACTCTTTTTAAGGAGTGCTTGTAATGACTTGGGCATTCTGTTGTTTTCTTTGGTTGCTGGAACCAGTTGCTGCTTGAGGTACTGGAGATACCTTACTCAGCGTTTCAGAAAAACTTCCTAGTACTGGAATAGGTACGCCAATGATATCATATGCTTGCCTCAAAGCATCTGAAGGAGCGAATTCGTGATCTCAGAATACGTGACGATTGACAGGGCCAGATACCAGTGACTTGGAAGGCATTTTCATTGGTGCCCATTGTGGCTGCTCTACCATATGCTTTCACAAGTAAGGCAACAACGTCATATTGGGTGATTAGTTTCCCCATGTTCTGCCGTAAAAATGTTCCTTGTACCTGTATGTAGTACTATCCATGGGGACAAAAAAAGTCAACCTCAAGAGGTTGCATGACTTGGCAACTGCAGCATAATAATTCCACTATTCCGCGCAAATAGAAGTTCATTTCTTGCTATGGGTTGCAGAAGGAGCAGTACATGGTCTTCTCTTGAACAAACTACATTCTTCTTGAAGTGGCGGAGCCACTGTATGAAGAGCTCTGATGTTATATACTCACTATCTGAAATCAATATTTCACTTCCTGCTGGAGCTCCTCTTTCTAACTCTGGTGCATATCGCTTTCTTTTGAAAATGAATATTAGCGGGATGTATGAGCCGGCTGCACTCACACAACAGTTGTGTTCACTCCTCTCTCCCCGCTACACTTGCTGCCCAAACCTGATGTTTTCCTTTAAGGCTGACTATCTTTTGTGGTTTATTTTGGACAGTCATGAAACCACTTTCATTTACATTGTAGATTCTCATGCCACTCAGTTTATGTTTATTCGCTAGCTCCTCTAAGAGATTGAAAAATTCTCACACTCGTTCTTTGCTGAAACTCTTCATCCTGGCAAGTGTTGTCACTTCTGGCTGCCTCAGCGACAGTTTCAGGTTCCTCTTCATGAACTTATAAAACCACTTCTTTCTCGCCATACCTCTTTCCTCGTTAAAACAACATCCAGGTCCATGTATTTTAGCGACGTCAAAAGCGAGCTTTCTCACATCTTTTACTGTTAGTCCAAACATTCTTTATTCGAACTTGAGAATATGTGCCTCCAGTTCTTCTTCCATTTCCTTGGTGAAGATAGGCGGTTGACCGAAGAATTTAATAAGGGTAGTTCCTTTGTTTTCCCCACTAATGTGTAGCTTCAATGTCGCTTTTAGAACACCATATCTTTTTGCTCCTTCATTCAACCCAACTCTTGCTGAACAAACCTCATTCATGGCCAAAGCTAAATCTTCTTCACTCCACTGTCCGTATTTTCCTCTTTTTGACATCTTCCTGCAACACGTTTAGAAAAAAAAAAAGATTAGGGACTACTTGGTGTTCATGGTTTTTTAATTGGACCCATCCAACTTAGGCAGCCGTGATGGTACAATTTAGTAAAAAACACCATTTTGCAAACAATATTCAACCATCACCGAACATTTAAAGTTAAAAGTAAAGGTAAACGACTCATGACTAAAAATATCAACAAACAATCCAACAATATAAGAAACGTATTAAAATAGCTCTTACCTGTGTTATATGTGCACCATTTCTTACTCAACGGTTACGAGATATTACATCTAATGATGAAAATACTAGAAATCCATCCTCACTGCAACTGGCGAAGGTTCACGTGTCAGCTTATGGCCACATTTTTGTACAATAATTTGATACCATACTGGCAGCACTTTCATAATTCTTTGTATATAATAAAGAGGGGGTCCAAATTAGGAGCCAGTCCAATATAGGCAACCTTCCCCTATATGGTCATAAAAGCTAAGTCACTCCTTAAATTTTTGTCTATTCCAAGAATTGAGTATTTATGACTACTTGAGCAACTCAGAATGTTTACATGGTTACCAAAGTTTATATATTATATCCGTGAAGTACACTTGTTATAAAAGTGAACATTTATATGGGGATACACATAAATTAAAACCATTATAGCTGTTTGCTCATTAGAGCTGTGATCTCATTATTTTTGTGCTCATTACAACAAAGTTTGACTGTATAATATACTAATAGAAAAGTTCCAGTCTATTTTTGTAACACATTTTTCTGTTTTGTTGTTGACTGCCAAGACTGCTGTCATGAGAAATTCACAGGTACGCTCCTGTCTCTTCACACAGCACATATTTACCATAATATCTCCATGCACTATTGTTCATTGCAAGGATAGGTCCTTTGAATCCCTCAACTCTTTTAAGAATATTCGAGATGCAAAATAAATAAAAACTGTTTAAACATAATTATCAATGCATAACAGCATTATCAATGATGCTCTCTAGTGGCTTATACCAATATAATTATTGGATAAACCTTATAAACTCAAGACCATTAATTTATCGCTTTATAAAATGTGAATTCACATTACAAAAAAAATATGTTAGCATATAATTAGGATTTATATTTTATATAGCAACTAACTTATTATTATTAACAAAATCCGCTTCATTTACAGGGTGTCTACCATTTGAGAAAATCAAGGAAAATGGGAGTTAGCTGGGAATTTGAAGTGATCAGGAAAAAATGGGAATAAGTCGGGAATTTGGTAAATTACAACAAAAATCTGGGAAAATGTTGTTTTACTCAAAATATGAATTATAATAATCATTAAACCAGTAAATAATAATGTTATCAAAACTGTAGTTTTTTGTTTGTTTGTAGCTTTGTAATATATTTTATAATTTCTAGTAAACAATGTTAATACAGATTTCAAAGAAATGTTTATTTAAATTTTAAAACTCATTATTAATAAAAAAAAGATTAGTAGAAAAATGAGGTGGAAAAGTTAGAAGGATGTGACATACTTTTTAGTCAGACATTTCAGGAAATGATCAGGGAAAAAGTCGGGAATTTCATTGTTCAAGTTGAGTAGACACCATGATTTAGAGTTCAAATCTCCGTCAGGTCTACTAAGAGTGGTATTTCCTAAGTGGTTTCCCATTATCCTTCCTTGCAAATATGGCTCTATTACCTGCTTCTTCCCTTGTCTCTACACCATTAGAGCATTATCATAGCTACAGTAGCCCCATGACTTCTTTGGTGCTGACTGACAGCTCACAGCTGACGGCTAAAAGCTTTGAAAAGTTACCAGACCAAATTATGTGTCCCTACGCCGAACCATATGATCTGCAAAAACATGTGTTTAGCAGATCGTCACTTCTGACAGTCAAAATTTAGGTAAATACCTAAATGTTGACTGTCAGAAGTCAGCTATGAGCTGTCAGTTAGCACCAAAGAAGCCATGTGGATACTGTATATGAATATAGCCTACACTAATAGTAAGATACAGTGATAAAAATAAATAAAAACAAAATAAATATATAAAAAATCATTTCGTTGTGGGAAAGTTTACTAAATCTCTTATGCTACTCATATTTTCTAAGATTCAAATTTTCGATTCAAGATTTGTAGGTAAAATGAAGATTTAGACTTGGGAAGAAGTGTATTTGACCTATCTATAGTTGTTTGTAAACTCAGGCTTGTCATCCCTGATTTGTTCTACGATCAAATAGAATTGTAAGCATTCCTCTGATTGAATGTTTTATTTTTAACAGGACAACTTGAGCCCTCACCTTCATTATAGTGTTATAATTTGACTCATGCCAATAGAGAGGGCACATTTTAACTGTCACAGCTAGTTCAGCCTCAGCTTGCTCAACTCTCAGCTGGGACTTTAATACTTGTCTAGTGCACTGATGGGGGTTTTGGTGGCATTCTCTGTTTATACAATTACTGGTGCCTATTTTAAAAGTAGTTCTTCATCATGTTCTTAAATTAATCTTATGAATGGCCTATATGCACACTAAGTTGATTAGCACACAATTAACCCTAATTTTTCTTTTTCAAAATAAATTCAAATGTTTGGAATTATTTCCCTTCCATTGTTTGAATTGAGTGTAGAACATAAAATTAATGGGGCTGAAAAAAAATACCTACTTGCACACCTCGACTAGTCTTATTAGTCTATCAAATTAATATTTAGTTTCAATGGTAAATCTCCCATTTTGAATTATTTTTTATAATTAACGTTGTTTCAAAAGGTGTACAGTACTATTTATACATTTTAAATTTGTGCAAATTTTTTTCTTAAATTTTTTACTGTTTGAATCATAGCTTTTGAATCTTGGATAAGCTCTGTATGTTTTTTTTAAGTGTCCATTATCGAAAGACTTAGGTTGGAGTTGCAGATTATAGCAGACAAAATCTGACCATGGAAAATAACACAAATACATTTTTTCATTTCTCACTATGCCTAATTACCATGTCTCTGTCATTGGGGAAAACATAGCTTATAGTCAGTTTATTATGGCTATAATCAGGACTCAAGTTCTAAGATTACAAATATTATTAGTTCTAAGATTACAAATATTATTAAGTGTTCCCTTAACCTAAACACAACAATTAAAAAAGCCACATCAGTGGGTACGCAGACTAAAATTAGACCCATATAATCTACCGTAGCTTGCCACTAAGAGAAATTGGGTTTCAAATCCTGTATTAAAGTTCTAGGGGCGGTTTTTGCTAGATAGTTTCCCACTCTCTCTCCAGGAAAATGTGGATATAGTTCTTATAAATTCTACCTTCCTCATCCTATCCCATTTTGTGAAGTTAAATATGTACAGTCCAGATGGGTTATAATATGTGAGATGGAATTAATGTAATATATGGTTAAAGGTTTCAAGGTTTAGCTGATTTTGGACACTAATTTTGATTAATCCAACAGGAATCAAACCTTATGAGTGCCGCATATGTGGGTCAGTGTTCACTCGCCAACACAGCCTCAACTACCACATGCTTATCCACTCGAACCAGACCCGCTTCACATGTGCAGACTGCGGCCGCAAGTTTCGTCACCCCTCCCACTTCAAGGAGCATCGGCGACGGCATACCGGAGAGTCACCCTATGAGTGCTCTGATTGCATGCTCAGGTAGATTGCTCATGTCATTGGTCTTGATTTTTTGGATATGAGTTAGACAACACACCTAAAGATTCAAATTGGAAGTGTAGAGTTTAAAGATAGTTTGGCTTACTCAGGATTGACATTTAATTTACATATTAAATTTTCACCAGCACTTTCTTTTAAAAATAATAAATAACATTAAATTTACAGTCTCATTTTTTGAAACTTATTTTGGTGAATGCATTTTATGACTGCGTTACATCTGATATGCATTTTATTTCTGCGTTATTACTTTTGGTAAATGGTTAGCCGGCATTTCAAAAATAATTATTTACTGATATTTATATGAAAAGTATGTTTATGAATAATTTTTTAACGTTGATTCAAAAATTGACTTACTTTTGTTTCCATCATGCCAGGTTTTATCAGAAATCACAGTAGAAAATGAGTTTTTTCACAAATTTTCACTAAATTTGACAGACTTTGTGCATTGAAATTATAAACAAAATATTACAATTTTTACAAACTCTCTTAGCTTCAATGCAAATTTGGCAAACTCTCTGTGCTATTTATTGATTGCATATCCTGATCATTAAGTTCCACTCCAAAATAAGCACAATACACATTTTTACAAATTATATAACATCTTTTATTTGCTTGAGGACTACATAACTACTACAAATACGGCACAATCTTACTAATTTGGACCTGAAATGTCAAGGACGTTTGGATCATCATTGGATGATAGAAAAAAAAAATTACAACAACAATATCTAGGAGGGATAGCAAGCACACTTACCTAGGTGATACTGGAGTAGAAATTGTTTTGATAGACCACTAAAAAAAACACAAACACATTTTTAAGGACAAGCTTTCACTGTCATAGACAACTTCATCAGGTCAAGATGCTGCTGATGCTCTTGGTTGAACTGCAAGGTTGACTGTCCACAGCTGACTGTTTTTCAATTATATCACTGTATAGATGGCAGTACTATGAATAAATGAATAGATAAATAGATAGAAAAACTAAAAATTGTGTTATATACTGTATTATTATTGTGACATTGAATGTAATAATAAGTGTGCTGGTATGAAGAAGAGGAATTACCCAAGGTTGAGGTTAGGGGCTTGTCTGGATTTCATGATATATTGATGGGCCAGTTCCCATATCCTTAGTTGTGAAGGGTTGCATATGTCTTTGTTCAGGGATTTGACCACCTTGGTTGTGTAACAGTGATTAAAGTCCAGATTATGGGTTTAGGCATGTGATGCTACAGGCTTATCTTTATTTTTCATTTTGTGTAGTGGTGGAGGATTACAATATAGGGAAACCTGTTTTCAAGAGATTGTTGAGTTTGTGGAGTCCAGGGTAGTATTTAGTGACCAGAGGGATAATGTTGTTTCTTCCTGTTGATGTTGTGGGCCCGCTATTTTGAGCTCTGTCAATTTGACTACACACCAATGCTTTGGAGTAGCCTATGTTCATAAAAGCATGTTGCAGTTTTTTATTATATTGTAAAAGGTCATTGTGGTTGGAGACAATTCTTTTGGCTCTAATGGCTATGCTATATGGGAGTGATTTCTTTGTGCTCATAGGGTGGCAGCTGTCATAATGGAGGTATTGTTGCTGGTTGGTTTCCTAGGTGTTCACAGTTGTTTTCAGGTGTCCCTGATGTAGTTTGATGTATACATCCAGAAAAGTAATGCTGGATGTGAATATTTTCGAGGTAATTCTTAGCAGTGAAAATTTGTTGACGTCTGCCAGGATGGACTCGAGTTACTGAGTGGTACTGGTCCAGATCATAAAGATGTAATTAGGGAATCTGAACCAACAAAGGGGCTGTAGCAGTTGTTTGCCCAGGAACATACATTCCAGTCTCCCCATAAACAAGTTTGCATATGAGGAGGCCATGCATGTTCCCATGGCAGTACCTTTAATTTGTAAGTAGATTATGTCCATAAATCTGAAGTAATTTTTCTCCAAATGGAATTTTATAGTTTTATCAGGAATGTGGTAGTGGGTCTGGTACCAGAAGGACGTGTGTTGAGAAATTCCTCTATTGCTGCGAGTCCGTTGCTATGGGGGATATGGTGTAGAGTGATGTAACATCAATTGAGACCAAGATGGCGTGCTGTGAAAGAGGAGTGGCCAGTGTGTGAAGTCGTTCTAGAAAATTATTTGTGTCTTTGATGTAAGATGGTAAATTCTTGACCAGAGGCTGCAGGTGGGAGTCCACAAGTGCTGGTATGCGTTCTATGGGTGAGCCACATCCTGATACATTTGGTTGACCTGGAGGAGGAAATGTTCCCTTGTGGATCTTCGGAAATCGTTAAAACTGTGGTTTGGCTGGTTTCTAGGGGGTTAAGTTTTGTACAGTCTTTTCATTGAGATCTTTATGTTGCGATTCTTGTTGGATAATCTGTTGTAGTTGTTTGTTATAATTATTGGTAGGGTCTTGATATAACTGGGTGTAAGTTTGGGTGTCAGATAGTTGCCTCTCAGCTTCAATGATGTAGTCCTGGCGGTTCATAACGACGGTTGGTTTTCTATCTATCTATTTATTCATAGTGCTACTATCCATACATTGATATCATAACTGAAAAACAGTCAGCTGTGGACAGTCAACCTTGCAGGGCAACCAAGAGCATCAGTCTACTCTCTTAACCTGATGAAGCTGTCTGTGACAGTGAAAGCTTGTCCTTAAAAATGTGTTTGTGTGTTGTCTAGTGTTCTATAAAAACAATTTATACTCCATTATCACCAAGGTAAGTGTGCTAGCTATCCCTCCTAATTTAAACCATGATTTAGCCTAGTGCTCTATTCCAAATAACAATATCTAGTAATATATATGCATTAATGCATATATAGGCATTAATGTAGTATGTTTGAGCTATCCAGGGCCTGTCACATGCTAAGGATCATTCTTTACTCATAGCTTAAAGTAGAGTTTGTGAGAAAATCAATTAACAAATAATTGTATATATATTATTGATTTTCTCACAAACTCTACATTAAGCTATGAGTAAAGAATGATCCTTAGCATGTGACAGGCCCTGGATAGCTCAAACATACAGTATTAATGCCTTTTGCCAAAGGTCCTAGGTTCATTTCCCATGTCCGGGTGTTGTTTTTCAATCTATTTAAATATGACTCAGCTACGGCTGATCTCTGAAGTTATAATCATTCATCCCCCAAGCTTTGCCTTTCATATATATATATAATTAATTGGTTAGTGTTGCTTTTTCCATTAATGTGCTATTTTTTCTTTTGTTCGACAATATTTCACAGTAATTCACATAAAAACCCTAGCACACCAGCAGGACGAAACATCAACAGCTGGTTGTCGTGTCATGCTAAGATATATATAAACACATTTAAGACCATGAGTGGGGGGGAGGAAACAAAATTAGATTAGGTAAGGGTGTTTTGGATTAACATCCCTTCCTTACTAGCACAGACTCAGATTAGCAAGACTGTGCTATACAACAAAATAAGTTCAGATTGTTTAAACACTTGTGGGAAGACATTTTACATTTTTTAACAAATGGTTGACATGATAACCTCAAAAATAAACTTAGCTCACACTGTTAAACCATTGATTCAAGAAACAAATGATTGAAGGCAATGGTGCCAACATATTGAAGATTTAGTTTATAAATTCCCAGCATTCACCCCTAACTTAACTTAGTATATTCATTAATATTTAATACAAATCCTGACATTAACCTCATATTAAGTCATTAAAAAAGCTATATGTGATAGGAAGAGGGGATGACATTTATAACATTAACTTAAATAATTCAATAAAAAACACCAAAAACCATGCAGAACAGTGTAACCAATTAACTAAACACATTAAGCACAATTTTTTTCCTATATCACTTTTTCATATTTATTTATGGAAGACTAGACGTAGCTGGAGGACAACATTAGCACCAGGGACGCCTTTAGCAGACGTGGGGCCCTGGGGAAACGTTGCTTTACTCCCCATACTCGCACCCCCGCCAACCCCGCCTCAAATTAAAAAACTTAATTTCTGTTTAATGTGATTACAGTAAATCAGAAAATTCCCCAAAGGTAAATACTTGTAATAACTACACATATATAATTACACATATAAGGGTTGATTTCTCCCCCAACCCTATGTTTGATTTTTTTCCCCCAATATACTTTATTTGTATAAAGGTTCATAGAATAATTGTGCTGAGTTTGAATTAAATCTGTTAATGCATTCAAAAGTTATCATGAGACATATTCACCCCAGATAGAAAAATACAAATCGATAAAGTTACAACAGAGTACTCGCTTCACTTGTTCAATAAATCAAACCACATACATACTATACAAGCAGGCAGAGCAACAATTTCCCTCCTCAATTTGATTTTTCTCTCTGTCATCTAAGTAAGAGTGGAGACCCCCAAATTTCGGGGCCCTGCGCATCCACACTGTTGGCTCATTCTTAAGGGTGGCCCTGATTATAATGGACCTGAAAGAAATAGGGTGTAATGAGATTGACTTAATATAATACGATAGGGATAGGTGGCATACTTTAGTAAGTGAGGCAATTACATTTTGAGTTTTGAATACTATAGGGGGAGTAAGTATTTTGTGTACACATATATAAACAAATTTATCTACCTGAAAATATGCATAAATGTACAAATAGAACTCACTCTGATCAAAAAATCTTGAGCACTTATGTCTTGGCTGTGAAACTGCCTGAAAAAACCGGTATATTTTAATTGTTATACTTAAACCTTTGTCAGGAGATTGGCGATAACTATAGATTTTCTTCAAGAGGCAGCTCCATTACCTCTTGGTCTATTGGCGGAATATAAAGTGTGAACTGTGTTCTTTTTGTTATAAAAACCACATTGTGATTGCTCCATTTATATGTTTCTAAACACCTTACCTATACCTTCTTCCAAATAGAATAAACTTTTATTTTATAACTGTGCCCTTCACTTAATTTGTATTGTCGCTTTGGTTTTATAGATTTAAGACACGAAACACCTATAAGCGTCACCTAAAAACTCGTCATGGAAAAGTCCTTACCACTGCCGGATGTTTGATCGTTCTATCTGACGATGAGTTCAGGCAGGTACGAACTTGCCCAAGAACCCCAAACATAATAAGATCTCAAAAGTCTGCAAAAAAGAAAGCTCGAAAATCCAAGAAGATTCACAAACCTAATACGGTTGGTTCATTGAGAAACTGCAACGAAAATGGCATTCAAGTTGGCTTTAACAATATTGAAGTGGCCAAGTTGCACGAAAACCTTACAAATATTCCAATAACTGTTGAAATGGAGGACTCTGAACTCACTAAAGTAATGCTGGAAAAGGCGGTGAGGCAAAATGATATTGTTGAAGAGGCGATGAGACAAAGTGATATTTTGTTCTTGGAAAATGACATTCAAAACAATAACAAAGTGAAAGTCGAACAAGTGTGGACTGAAAATGACCCTAACACTCCTGATGCTAACATGACAAACACCTGGGACACTGTAAATGTAAACTTTGAAAATCTCAATATAAACAACAGCCTAGAAGACCAGTCATCTGACCTCAAGAAAGCCTCCCAAGAAAGTAGGACTGGGTCACCTGTAGAAACAATCGTCTCAGACATATCTGCATCGTCAGAAGAGGACTGCGAGTTTTTTGTCGCGCCAGCAATGGCTGGTGTCCAGAATGTTACTGCTGTGGTCTCAACTGATTGGAACGCTTTTCTGCATCAGGTGAACTCAACAAAAAGTTACATTTCACTTCAGTCACAGGGAGACTTTCTGAACGAGGCACCCCCTAAGCAGATGAGCTTTATCGCAAGTAACCCAAAACAGGCGGCCACTTTGCTCATGGAAGACAACTTTTTACAGAATTCAATCTGCCCAAATGCTTAAATATGGGGAATGTCACGGGTCAGAATTAAAAATTTGCTTGCCCTGTTATATTAACACTGAAGGAACTATTTAATGAATAGAATGTTTTTGTATTTTATGACGAAAATTACTACAGCTTAGATGGACATGTTTCTATTTAGAAATTTAACCTTACTTAGTCCTCAGTTTAGGAAAAGTATTTTTAAAAGACAAGGATACTTTGTGTTTAATGATGAATACAAGTTAGTGATGGACATACATATAGTTTTGTATACTTTTTAAAATACCTTCATTGCTAATTATTTCAGTATTGACTAGATGATTTTGTAATTGTGACATTAAGGAGATTTCTTTAAAACTAGTTGTCTCTTTTAACTGTTACAATGCTATTGTATAAAAGATATACTGACTGATAGATAGACTGATTCTTTACTGCACAATTATCGTTTTCTACTTTTGTACGATAACATGAAATTTGATATGTCTTGTATGTAATATATTTTCACTGTCATAATCTGTAAAAAAAACCATTAAACATGCAGACCACTTTTGATATATAAGAACATTTTTATAAAATGCAATTATATTTAAAGGTATTTTTCAAAGCTTTATATTTAAGAATGGGAACTTTGAATCCTCAAATCCTTAAGGATATTTTAGATCTTAGGATTCAAGTTTCAAAACACACATACATTAATTTCTTTCCAAATTTTGAGTTGGAATTTTTTAAGAGCTCTCCTACTGCTTATTGATGATTTGGCCCAATGTATTATAAAAATCTTAATACCCAGACCTCAGATCATTTAATCATTACTTGTTTAAATGTATTTTTAACATTTAGTAACTATTTTTTAATTTTATAACAACTTAAGATTTATTGTAATAAAGTAAACTTTTTATATCTATCATGTTTTCTAAGATTCAGATTCAATCTCGAGATTCATAGGTAAAATTTATGATTTGGTTTCATAAAATAGGGGGTTCGACCATTCTGCAGTAATAATATTGATTGTACGGTATTTTACCTTAGTAACATTGGATATTTTCAAACAAAAAAACAAATTATGGTAAGGTTATTTGGAATATAGCACTAGGCTAGATCATGGTTTGCATTTTGAGGGATGGCCAGTGATACTAGACTATACATAGTTTGGATAAAACACTAATAAACACAACACACAGACAAATTTTCAAAGACAACTTTTACTGTCACAGACCACTTCTCCTGGTTAAGAGAGCAGACTTATGCTCTAGGTTGACTACCCTCATTCCAAACAAGAGTATCTTCAGTTTATTCACTCAATCTGAAGAAGCTGTTTGTGAAGGTGAAAGATTGTCTTTAAAAATGTGTTTGTAGGTTTTTAGTGTTTTATCTTGAGATAAATCTCGCCGAATTAAAACCATAAATTATATATAATTATACCATAATAATAAAGATACACTATTTTATTCAAGTCAAGTTAATTGTACAGTCAAATTCAAGTGACATTATATCAATATAAAATTAGACATGTGAGTTAGATTAACCCACAGTAACAAACTCACAGCTACAATTCTCACACAAATCTGCCTGGTTATATAGTATAACTATGGTGGTATACATAATCTTAAAAAAGTATACAGTGAATCTAAATTAACTAGTTCATTTTATGTCTTGTAAAGAAGCATTTCTTCCCATTTCTTTATTATTAACAATTATTTTGTAATTTGCTATATCTACTCCCAAAAGCTATTTGTAACATTTTTAGTAGTAATTTATATTTTAAAGCCTACTAGAGCATCATAAAATAAGCTAATTGGAATAAATAAACAGTTTGTTAGGGTTAACAATTATGTATGTTATCTGATGGTAGAGATATAGTTGAACAATAGGTTCTGGACTGAAATTTGAACTCTGTACTGTCTTGTCAATATTCAAGAGACATTTTTCATGTTACCGGTATATTCTTGGGACATAACAGGCATGCTTTTCACTCATATGTAGTCTCGTGAATATGTTGTTCAGGTATAATGGTAGGGGTGTGTGAGCACTCAAAAATTCTAGTTTAAGTCAAGTTTTAGTTGTTTGAACTTGAATAGAATATTTTGTACAAAACTCATAAAATTTGAGTACTCTGAATTTTCAATTTTAGCTCAAATTCAAAATCTAATTAATTTGATTCACTCTAATGATAGCCCTACTATTGCATAGCATATACATTCCCTCAATATTTCCTTTTGTTTGATTTAAAAAATACATTAAACAACTATTTTAAATTTATTTAAAAATCTGAATTTATGTGATTATAACTTTATTGACAATTTTATAATAAAGGAAATTGATAAAACTAAAGAAAAAGGAAAAATAAACTACTAAGAATACATTTGATGAAGAAAGCCCACCAAGGGAAAGAGTAAAAATGTGGGAAGAGTCCAATGCACAAAGGTGACATCTTGTTCCTTTCTTCTGTCTTCTATAATAGAAGTAGTCACACACAACATTTTAACACAAATAAAATAATATTTCGGCATTGTTGCCTTTATCAAATACAAAGAAGTAGAATGTACAAATAAACACAAACAATGGATTACTCCATTTTGAATTTTAATGGAGTAATCCATTGTTTGTGTTTATTTGTACTCTCTACTTCTTTGTGTTTGATAAAGGCAACAATGCCGAAATATTATTTTATTTGTGTCAAAACATGTGTGTGACTACTTCTACTATAGATGAAAGGAAGATGTCACCTTTGTGCATTGGATATTCATCAATTTTTTTTAGTAGTTTATTTTTCCTTTTTCTTTAGTTTTATCAATTTCCTTTATTATAAAATTATCTAACCGTTGGGCCACCTCATTTTTAAACATTTAAAAAAAACTTTATTGACAAAAAATTTCAATTAAGAACTATGTTTGTGCTTATGATTTATGCATAAATCTATTACAAAAACAACTTGAAATATTTCTATTACAAACATTTCTCCATGTACTTGAATTAGAAATAAACTCTTATGATTTTATTCGAACTTGACTTGTAGTGAAAAATGTTTTCTCACACACCCCTATATAATAGATTGATATGGAGCCCAAATAATTCCATTTAAATTAGGACATGTTGTGTTCAACTGGCCCATCTGGCTCAGAACTGAGAGGTTGGAATTCAAATCATGACTAGATTCACTAGTATTGTTTTTCCCACAAAGGTGATTTCCCTTCTCTTTAAGAGAACGCTAATGCTTTTCCTCTTAATGTATTTAAGGATATAGGGCTGATTAACACCTGAGGTCAAGTCATGAAATAACCCTTTAATTGAAATGAAACAATAGAACACATCCAACATCTTGACTTTCATGTTTAAGGGGTAAAATGTAAGATATTTTTTCATGATATTGATCATAAGCTCATTAGCTCAGTTGGTAGAGCAATGTTGCACTAATTCAAAGCTTTACAATTCAGCACAATTTTTTAGAATCTTTCGATGAAATAAAATATGTAATTGTAGTGTAGATATTAGGGGTGTGCAAGTAGGCATTTTTCACTTGTTTGTGTTCAAATCGGGTTTGAATGAAAACCTAGAATTTTCTTTGAGTTTGAGTAATGTGAAGCAATACATATTGCAAGTTGAATTTCTGTAATAGATCCATTTATAAATCATAAGTACAAACATACATTTTTTAGAATGACATTTTCTTGTGAACGAAATTATAATCTCACAAATTTGTATTTTGAAATATTTTTTATGTAACTATACAATATTTTTTTAATTAGACAGAAGGAAATATTGAGGGACTAACTTTGCTATGAATTACTATCTTAAAATAAAAAAAATCAATTAAATTAAGAATTTTAAAGGGGGGAAAAATCAAAATTTCTGAGTAGGCCTACTACTTATTTTTCGAGTTTTGTAAAAATCTTTGATTTGAATTTGAACAGCTATTAAAACTTCTCAAACTCAAATTTTCTAGTACTTGCACACTCCTAATAGATATATTTGACATGGCAGCATTTTAAATATATTTGGTGTAGATACCAATAGACTGAGGGGAAAAAACTAAAAAACTTTAAACATTTCTGAAAATAAAACTTTAATATACATTTAACATGTGCTAAGTTTGGTGTCATTTAATCGTTTTCAGAAAGTAATAGGGAAGAGAGCCAACCTGAAAGGAAAGTTAGGTTAGATAACAAACTAATTTTTTCACACACACTTCATATTTCCATCTTCTAATCACTTTCACAACGAGACACGATTTTTAAATTCTCACAAATATTTCCTTTTTACATAAAAAAAAATCACAAAGAAAGAGACAAAAAAACTGTCACGTTCATATTTTTTTGTTCCTGTGTTTCTTTGTGATTTTCTTTCTTTCTGAAAATAAAAAATAAATATTTCATAGAATTTAAAAATCATCTGTGAAAGTAATCATGATATAGAAATGTGAAGAAACGTTTTTTATCAAAGCCTAATCTAACTATTTTTTCAGTTTTTTTAACAGTGTTTCTACACTATTTTAATATATTTCTAAGCCATTAGGAAATTATTATTATTATTAGCACCGCGTCTTATTACCCATTCGGGTTATACGCACTTACGCTAATGTGTAATGGTAGGGTGATTGTGAGATGAAATGAAGGACCTACAGTTTAACGTGGAATCCGAACCACGGTGGAGACCTGGCATTCCTCACATTCACAAGATGTCTTGTCAGAGGTGAAGGAAGGGTTTGGTAATCAGATAAATCTTTGCCGGGACCGAGGATCGAACCCCGGCCGCCAGATTAGGAAATTATTAATTTTACAAATTTTCAGAAAGTAACTTCATCACTTGGATTAAGACATATTATTTTGATTAAGTCAGAATTCATGAAGTAGCCAAAGTGTTCTCTTTGTTTCATACACCTTTTTTTCCTTTTATAAATACACAATACAATATTTTGAAAAACTTTTATTAGATTTGGCCCAGTCCTAAGATTCTGCTGGGTGATGTCTCATAAATAGGTTGTTTCAGTTTGACGCCGAGTTCAATTTACATTACTTATTAAAGTGACAGCACATATTTGAGTAGCGGTATGTTATGAAATTGTTTAAAAGTGAATTTCATACCGTCAGAAATTGAACGGTACTTTTGGTTTAAAACTATGATTCAAACAGGAATAAATGTAATTGCTATATAGCTAGCTTGTTTGTTGACAAATATAAGGTGTGATGAGTGCTGGGGTTAGGTGGAGACCTGCATCCTTTCAAACTACTGGGTTACCTACCTTCTCCGTTTATAGTGCTTTTGATATATAATTTGTATATTTGATTTTAAACTAAATATGATAACGGGCATTCCTACTATTCATACTTCCCCATTAGACCTACCTCCCCAAAAGTCTGTTGCAGAAAATATGAAACTTTAGTAAGATTATGGTAAGACAACTTTTTATTTACAAGCAATAAATACATTTAAATGTCAAGTCATGTGATCTGCAGTTGTCACAAATAACAGTAACTATAAACCCGTTTGGTGGCCACATGGTCTAAGCCGCTACTCTCGCAATAGACTAGACTGCCGAAGACGGGGAGATCGAGGTCTGATCCCGGTCGGGGGTGTACTGAGGCTGGTTTCCCCTAAATGGTTCTCCACTTTGCTTTTAAGAAAATATGGATACACTTCCTTTAAAAATCAACCTTCCAAATCCTTAGCACATGAGTGCAATTAGTGCATGGACGTATTACATGAAGAAGTAGTCAGACACTATGCAAAAAAATAAAAGTTTGTTATGTTGTCAAACACTAATAATAAATTAAAATGTTATCAATGTTGACGGCAAAATATATGTTTGAATTTTCTTAAAGTTTCTTCCGACCAAAATCTTACTATAAGTCTCCCACTATATTATATTTTATTATAATTTCCCCATAACAAATGCATCTTTTGATGTTTTTCTGCCAATACACTAAAACCTTATTAATCTGAACTACTTAGGACTGAAGCTTGGTCGGATTAGCGAAAATTAGGATTAAGCAGGAGAATACAGTGATACAGAATTTACACAAATTTTGAATTACAGTTGTCTAACCAGTCTGCCACCACTATCAGTTGATTTGATAACCAGCCTAACCGTTAGACGCTATTTTGTGCCTAGTCGTCCATTATCACCTGCTCCTCTTCATCATACGGTGTTGTCGTCCACGGCAGTCAGTTGGTTTCAGTAGAGCATCTCAGGGTTATTTAGATAATGGTGAGGGTAGATGGACACAGCCGATCAAAGAGATACTATATAACGTAGAATTTGAAGTTTTATTTTAACTGAATATTGTACATGTTGGTACCGTGGTTACTTAATTTAGAGAGACAAATTATTTATGAAATTGATACGGATAATTATTTAGCATAGTGGTTGTTTAGCCATCTGGTCTAACTCTCCTTTCACCCATCTCGAAACTATCTCTACACGTTACAAAAGGTACTTAGTGAATAAAGGTCTTTACTGTTTGCGAGCTAACTGGCCTGTGTCCCTGTCGCGACTGACGCTTTCCTTCCACATAGGGTCAAACACAGACGCTAACTCGAATGTGCTGATTGGCCAGGAGTCCACACCAAAACCTCCCCTTCCCCTGAAAGACCACACGTGCAAGTCACAGGTGCGTCTCCCAGCTTGCGGGTTCAGCTATTAATACATTGTGTGATGCTTAAAATGAAAAGTAAAAGTAATAAATTTGGATGACTCTAATATTCCAACAAAGACTTTAAATAATGAAAAACTATATAGATTAAAAATTCAAAGGCCTGAAAATGAAGCTAAGGAATTGAAATTTAAAACATAAATTGCTTACAACTTTGGTTGTGATTTACATAACTTATAATTACCTTAAAACCCCACACTTTCTTATAATTAACCATTTGATAGAAATAAAGATAATTAAATTAGGCCTAGATGAATGGAAAAGCAAAATGTATTTATCAGTTTAGTACTCTCAGTATTTTTAGTGTATTAATATGTAAACAATGGCAAACTAATATAAATTTATAAATGAAATGGTTGAGAGCTAAGGGCCTAAAACCCTGACCACTTTACATTTGGATGAATTTATAATAAAATTTTCATTGATTTAACTGATGTATAACATGTAATATGTACTGTAATTATTTTTAGTTATAGAAAACACATTATGTTGACTACAACATGCAAATATTAAGCATTTATTATCAGATATCAATGTTTCTTACAATTCTCTTTTAACTTTGATTTTACTAACCAGTAAAATATATTTCATTTGACTTAATTTTTTCCCCTGTTTTCTGAAAAGTGTGTTTGGATTATTGGGAATTTTGGACTACTAGGGTTTGGTCTAGCAGGTTTTTACTGTATATATAATCATTATAAAAAACTTGATCAACTAGAATATTTAGGCACACATTATGTCTAAACTAGAATTAATTTTTCAGTATACACTTTCACATAGTCCCAACCTTTAGGCTATTTTGTTTTTTGAGAAATGGTAAACTTTAAACTTTTACCAAACTTAAGTTTCTAAGTGTTCTTTAATTTTTTCTCATATATTATAATGATGGTTCATATTTACAAAAGTAAGTACATATATTATTTAAATATTTGAAAACTTGTATAATTTACTAGAACAAATTCAATGGCCTTCTATATCAAGTTTTTTGGTTTTTATGGAAGATTATACAGAAAAAAAGAATCTTATTAAAATAACCACATATTGTTTTTTTTTGTTGAAAGTGAGTACTTTCTTTCAATTCGAATTCCCAAATAAATAATTTAAGAAAGTGACGTTTTGGCACTTTAAAAAAAAACATGGCTTAAGCCCACGATCTAGCTAAATAGACCAAGTGGCCGTCACCATTAGCGATGATAACGCTAACATTTGCGGAGACAGGGTATTATGTGGTCAACACAACACATCTCAGTTTTCTAGACTGAAGCCGCTACCTATTTATTCAACTAATTATATTTATACTTTAGTCTCAGTATAATGACAAATACTTATCCCAACTTAATCCTACGTAAAACGCAATCACTAACTCTCCATACATTTTTTGAGTGGGAATCCATATTTAATAGTGTTTACTTTGGTTTACTATTTTTAGCATCACAAAAGATTCATTTAATTATTTGGAAATTAAAAAAAAAATCTAAGAATAAAAAACATGTACTATAACTTGAATTAAATCTGTGTTTTAAGTTCCTATTTTTGGAATTAATATAAAATGAATTTTCATATTTGAAAAAATATCCATTTTATACATCTCTTGATTTGTGTATTTTTAAAATTATAATTAATTTTTACTTTAAATTTGTTTTACATTTGACATAAGTTAAATAATGTTCAAAAACTAACAAAATAAAGACTGAAATTTATACTTATAACACTGGCCTTGGATGTTTGTTACATTTGAAAAGTGATTTTGATTGACATTAGCTTAGTGATTGTATTATATAATATTTTAGCTGTGCATTAGTTGTATATTATAAATGCCATTAGAATTAAAACCTTACCATATATATGTTAATATTTATTAACATGCAGTATGTACCAATAGCATTTAAAAAATAATACACTTACATTCTTTACTTTAATAATTTTGTGTCATATATATATATATATTAATTAGTTTGTTAAAATAGTGTGCCTGAAGGTTATTATTAACTGATTTGTTTTTCGAGAAATATGTGTAACTATGCAATTAATATAACAGGTATTGATAGCATATTATAAGGGAACATCTTTGATGTTAAATTGCAATCTCTGTCAATTTGTCCCTTTTACTGTTAATCAATGTCGATTACAAGATGTTTGAAATCATTGTTCATTTTATTTATAATGTATTTTTCATTATTGTGCGTTTTGTCTTTTTCCAAGGGATGGTTTCAATCTTTTACCCATTTCAATAAAAAATAAAGTATTATATTGAAACCCAAAAGCAAAAAATGCTAGTTTAGTTACATTTAAATTGAGAAAATTATGTTAGGATGTACTAACGAAAATAATTAACGCTGTTAAAAGGGTAAAAAAAGACCTGAATCCAACAAGAGGACAACAGGTACTATTTTGTGTTAACTATTTCCAAGTAGGTTTTTTTTCCTTATTCTTACTCATGAGTTTGTATTTTCATATTTTCCTTTGTTTTAAAGTTATCATAAAAATGCAAAAATATATAAACAAAAAAAAACTGTTAAAAACATATTTAAAAAAACTAATAAGTGGAGGTAACCAATGCAGAAAGATGGCTGGGCCAATGATGGGAACAAGTAAGATTTAGGTGCTTTAAACCCATTTGTTTTGTCTGAATCTAAAAATATACTTTTTTTTTGTCATACTTTGTGTCTCCCATACAAAATTTCTAGTCATGCCACTGATTGTATTTCCTTGAACACACATTTAATTACAATATCTCTAATAGATATTATCAAGGCCGTAGCCACCCAATAACAGGGGGTGGGGGTGGGGTGGTGGTGCTTGGGCATATCCCCCAATTGCTGGGAGCTAGAAAAAATTCTAAATGATAGACGGTTCTAGACACACTATGAAGTGGATTTTTACATGGTAAAATAACCCCTTAGCTGCCGAAGGCTTGGGAAATTTCTAGATATTAAACACTTTTTGAAGCTCTGTGAAGTGTTTTTTTTATGTCAAAATAAACCCTAAAATGCCAAGGGCTGGGAAAATTTCTAAATATTTAACACCTCTAGAAGCTCTCTGAAGTGCTTTTTATGGTAACACAGCTCCCTAATTTGTATTTGTATCTTAATTTTGATATTGTTTGAACCATAAATAAAGCCATATATATTTTGGTTATAAAATTTTGCGGAAGGTTTGAACCCCCCAAAACCTCCCCCTGGCTACGGCCTCGGATATTATATTTATATTTCACTAACAGAAGTACCTGGCAATACTTTTCTTTGTTTCAAACAGACAGAATAAAAAAAATCTCCTAGCTCTATTTCTTCAGACCTAGTTTCTAATAAATTTAAAAAATTTAATCAAAAGTTTAAAATTCCAGCTTGAAGGTGCACATGTTTGTTCACCAGTACTAATTTTAAAGTTTCAGCTCTCTTTGTGTGGTAGATAATGTGCAATGCTCATGGTCAACAGACACACACTACATTTTATTAATACAGAAGATTAAGTATTCCTTTATCATATTTAGAAATAAACATTAACAAATGATTAAAAAACAATTTAGAATCACTTTCCTATTACATTTAAATCTGATTTCTACTTGAAATTTTTCCTATTTTTATGTTTTAGTGTTTCTAAACTTGAAGGAATATTTCTGAATGTTTAAATCCAATAGTAGGCCTATGACTTAGAGTGAATGTATGCGGAAGAATATTAAAGAATGATATTAGAGGCTCACTCATGTTTTATAATGGTCTGACTGCTCTCTTTCCAGGGTTACCTTTCTATTTACACAATTTTGATCTATTTTCTATCCATTTGGCATGTATTCACATTTTATAAGATGTAAAAAACAACTGATAGCCATCTAAATTATATATTTTTCTTTACAATACCAAAAAATGAAAAATGTTTAAAATAGGAAAGAAATAATCTGGGTTGAAATATTATTTTTTTTCAAAGAATTTTCTTTATGTTTAATGACCATATAGTTTTCAAATTATTTGAATAGCTTACTTTACTCCTAAAGGAAACTGGCCCAGCCCACAGGCTGGAAACGGTAACGGATGTAAGAAAACAAACTACAACTAGAAGGTGCAGTAACAAAGAACTGTATATAGCTTAGTTTGTAAACTTAAGTGTTTTTAAAAAATAGTGTTTTTTTTACTTTTATACCATTGTATTTGTTGTTAAGATGAAACTTGTATTTTATATAGAGTAAAAACTATATTTGAATATTAATAATTATTTTTGTTTTGTTTATTTATGTTTTAGTTTTATTATGGTATTGTTTACAATAGTGAAAAATAAGACAAAACTACTTCATCTAATATAAGGGTCCGCAGGTGATGTAAAAAAAAAGAAGAGAGATTTAGAAATTATTCTTATCTAATTGATGAACTACACTTAGTGACTGGGAAAACAGACATCACCAGTTTAAAAAAAAAAAATTAAGTTCCAAGTTTTTTTTTCTCTTCCCAAATTTTTCTAACTCTTATTTTCCTTAATAAGATTAATACAAAATAATTTCAGCCATCTTTACCTCAATATTTGTAATATTTTCTCTACTGTACAATTCTAAAAAAGTATAATAAAAAAATTTAATAGCAAAAATGAAAAATTCAAGATACATGTTTTTTATATAAAGTCATATCAATTTTTAAATCACTTTTATTTAGAAGCCTTGGTTCTGGGGATGATTGGTTATTATGCCTTAAAATGTTACTCAACCACCACTTAGTTAAGATCCAAGTGGAGTTTTATCAAAATTTTATAACAAGATTTTACAGATAGCACACTATGTTCAATGTGTCCAGAGACATGGAAAAGTTGGGGAAATTTTATCAAATTTCTGTAATCTTCATATATTCACTAAAAGAAGAAATCAACTTTTATTTACAATGGTCAAAATAAATTCGTTTTAGCCACTTCAGTGATGTAGTTGGCTGACGCATTAGTTTTGTGTTGATCCAGACTGCCGAGGACAGGGAGATCAAGGTTCAAATCTTGGTCGGGTGAACTGGGGGAGGTTTTTTCTAAATAGTTTTACACTCTCCCTCCACACAAATGTGGGTTCACTTCCTCTAAATTCAATCTTCCCAATTCCTAATCCATTAAGGTAATTAGTACTTAAGTGTATAACTCGAACAGTTAATACACACGACAAATCTTTTTAACTAATTCTAATTCTTAAGGTCATCATCTGATTTCAATATCGTCTCTATAATCCTCTACCACATTTCTTTTTTTTTTGTTTTATCTTGCTTTGGTGATTTCACAGTGGGCAAACACTCATGTTGGTTTTGTAGTAAATATGTTGCTCAGAGCGTATACACTCCATGGCCAATAGAGTGATTTTTCCAAACAGCTGTAGAGAAATATTACAATAAGTATAGATTTTAATTAGTCGGGGCTGCATTTTGAATAGATACAGCACTAAAAGAAAGCCTAAAAAATGGAGAATATCTTTATCTGTTTTTGAAGTCTGTGAACATTAATTGAAATACACACTTTTTTTATGGTGTTTGCAATAGGTTCTAATTTAAGCAATTATTGTTACATTATTATACTCTTAAGTCACAAATAATTTAATAACAGAAATGACAAATGCCATAGATTAGTTGTGTTCTTTAAATGTGCACTTTATTAATCGCCTGATTATATCAGCACACAACTTACAAACCAGTTTCTAAAAGGGATACAAAACTCACTCACCCAGCTGTTAATTCATCACAGTTTCGGGGAAGCTCCAATTTCACTAACAATAAACTTTATGACCATTCAAAAAATCTAACCTAGTCCCCTTACTAGGTAGGCAAACTCGTAGCGAACTTAGTACAAAAATGTTGACGAGAAAGTGAACATTCTTACAAGCATTTCATACAACCTCAATTAGGTTTTAAAACACTTGGTTTGAGTGATTTTATATATATTACACAAAAAACATTTCTTAATATCTTCTGTTATAAGGGGGGTGGAGGGAGTGTTTTACCTTGTCCACACTTCAATGGGCACTGTCATGCAACTTAATATTTTTGGACTTTACCTATACCTATATAATTATAATTGGCTGTATCTTTTTTTACAAAGTTGTACAGTGGTGAAATATTATGCACTTGTAAATACATGTCTGGCTAACTTATTTTCAACTGGATGCCAATTCCATTAAAAAACTTATTAAACTTTATTTATATTCAAATGTTAGTCAATATATGTTAAATCATTAACCATAGAATTAAATTTTATATGTTATATTTTTTATATAATGTATATAGTAAAAATATTACAATTGTAATAGTTTATTAAACTTTTGAAATAATAAAATAAGATTAACCTTTTATGTTTTGTAAATTTAAAGTAAACCTTTACCATCTATGTTAGTATTTATTTATTCATATGTTTAATTTGTTGATATTAATACTAAGGCGTTTGTATCATCACAATTTCTAAAAAGTGACCTAACCTAGAACAGCACTGCACATTTCACCCTAGATGACAAAGTGCTCTTCAACTCTCTTGTTAACTAGAGGGGATGTAACAAGGTTCTTCTACATACCTTAGGGCTGTAATAGGCGTCTTGTTGTAATGATGATGAAAACAAAACATCAAATAAAATATGATTCTGAATGCATTTGATTTACTGTTTATCAAAAGGTGCGGGAAAAATAATTATTATTTTTACATTTTTCTTTCTTGTAAATAATCAAAGCCAACACCCTTGAATAAGTAGGTAGACATAATAATGACTGCTCTGCGCACATGCCACAATCAACATGAAGCAAGTTGTGATACGGATTTTGATCGCCCAAGAAAAATTCATTGACTTAGGCTGGGTTTGAACCAATAAACCATATCTTTAAAACAAGGTAGTTTATACAGTATTATATTTTAGGAGTGCAAAATATTAACTCTAAGGACAAAGGTGGAGAAAGTTTAGCATGAAGTTAGCATACCAGTGTTTGCCTTGAGAGGGGATGTAAAACTCACCCCCATTGCAACTTGTGGGTTTTGGAGTTGAGCATGAAGTTAGCATACCAGTGTTTGCCTTGAGAGGGAATGTAAAACTCACCCCCATTGCAACTGGTGGGTTTTGGAGTTTAGCATGAAGTTAGCATACCAGTGTTTGCCTTGAGAGGGGATGTAAAACTCACCCCCATTGCAACTGGTGGGTTTTGGAGTTTAGCATGAAGTTAGCATACCAGTGTTTGCCTTGAGAGGGGATGTAAAACTCACCCCCATTGCAACTGGTGGGTTTTGGAGTTTAGCATGAAGTTAGCATACCAGTGTTTGCCTTGAGAGGGGATGTAAAACTCACCCCCATTGCAACTGGTGGGTTTTGGAGTTTAGCATGAAGTTAGCATACCAGTGTTTGCCTTGAGAGGGGATGTAAAACTCACCCCCATTGCAACTGGTGGGTTTTGGAGTTTAGCATGAAGTTAGTCCATCCTCATGCTCAGACACACTTACAGGAACCTTGATATGAATCAATGTGGCAACGAAAAAAAGTTTGTTCTGGTATACAATAAATAATTAAACAACTGCAATACATGAATTTGTGGTAATAGGCTAGTGTCTTTGATTAACTGGGTTTGTAAGACTGTTATAAGTTGATCTCTATCTTTATAAAGGGAATGTTAAATACATATTTTTTTTCCTGTAAGGAACTAATATTTAAATGCATAACATTTCATGTGGTAGAATTGTTATGAGTTATTAAATTAGCCATTTTGGTGGCTGCATGGTCTTAAGGCATCACTCTTGCTGTGGACTAGACTGCTGATGATGGGGAGATTGAAGATTGCAAGATCAATATTTTCAGTTTCAAGAAAAGATTACATTTTGATATCAACACGGGAAAAAAAATAAGCTAGTATACAATTTTGATCTGTCAATAAGAGTAAAAATGTACTATTTAAAGACTATGGTTGGTAACTCTCGATTTACTGCCATTGAGGAGATCAGTTGTGTTGACTTGATATCAAAAATACTTTAGAGGTCTTGGCTAACATTCACAATACACTGTAGTGTATCTGGATATATTCGCTTAGGGAAATGCATGGTCATTATCGGGAAATATCATCGTCACTTTCTCCTCAAATATAAGAAAAATTTCGCAATGCTGGTTAGTCGAAGCTGCCAGTAGTGTCTTACCCCACCACATCACCTTCTGACATAACTTAAAGTGAAGAGATTTGGCAACACTTAACAGAAAGATTGAAGACAAAGCTTTTCTCCATAAGACCTGGAGTTCCCTAAGCAATGATATTGGGGTAGGTTATATTTCATTGTGATGATCAAGAGAAGATAATAAATACATCGCCTCCATTGTAACACCGCCCTAATTCACCACAGGATAAAGGCTGGTGCACAACATTAATATTAAATAAGAATCCCAAAAAACATAAATGCAGAGGAGCCGACAGGACGATAACAAGGTAAATATACCTTACTCAGGTCCACTTGTCTTCTGCTTCCCTGAACCCACTCTACAAATAGTTAATAACTTAAATATTGGAAAACCTACGTCTATCGGTGAAGAATATAATAAAAGTATATGAAACGTAAAAAATATTTATAAATAATAGTTTATTTATTAATATAAAATATAGATTGAATATGGCACAATACAAAGAAAAATATATATGAGCATATTATAAAAGCAATAGGGGGTCATATCAATCACCCTAAACTTAACTAAAAATCGATTACTTGAGTCATCAATGACTTCCACAAAAGATTCAATTTAAAGTAATTTTAATACTTTCCAAGTATTAACACTTGTATATAAAATAAATACAACACCGGACCAAGCGTCCTTAAGATGACAAAGCCCTATTCCCGTCAGGTGGGTTTTAGAACTGATCCCAAACGATAACTTCAACTCAACTAAGATTGCCAAGGTTTTAAAATATATTATAAAAAGATTACCTATAATAAATAGCAACAATACTACCGAATAAACAATCAAATTTATGTCGGATGGGCTATAAGTTAATAACATATTTCTCATAACAATATAAGACCAATCTTCGCAAAAATATGGCGTCTCACGCCAGATGGGATATAAGTTTTAACCATCATACAATGGTACTCTGATCTCTAAAAAATATGGCGTCTCATTTATATTGAAAATATTAATATCACGCAAGCCCAAAAGGGGGACTTTGCGTCTAGAAAACCTAATATAATGACAAACATGATTAATCATAACTAATTTTACATATCAAGATATCGAAGTATTACGCGATATCTTTGCATAATTATCTATAAATTTTGGAAAGTCTAATATCAACATTTATTGGCTGAAAAAAGAATTTTAAATTATATTAACCGAAATAGAATTTTGTACCTTATAACATCCTGGACACCTATATGTGTCCAAGGACAGTATCCTGACAATAGTATTATTATTATTATTATTATTATTATTAGCACCGCGTCTTACTACCCGTTCGGGTTATACGCACTTACGCTAATGTGTAATAGTAGGGTGATTGTGAGATGAAATGGAGGACCTACAGTTTAACATGGAATCCGAACCACGGTGGAGGCCTGGCATGCCCCACATTCACAAGATGTCTTGTCAGAGGTGAAGGAAGGGTTTGGTAATCAGATAAATTTATGCCGGGACGGGGGATTGAACCCCAGCCGCCAGCACAGAAGTCTGACACCTTACCCCTAGACCGCCAGGTCACCCCTGACAATAGTAAATCACACATCTGAATTACACCATTATATACGCTAACATTCTTGCACAGAGAAGGGGGAGGGGGGGGAATGGGTAGTTTGGAGAAAGACCTAAAACCATCTTCTCGGGCATGTAGGCCTACGTCACACATTTTCCAACATGCCCCGCGATGAATCATAGTTCAAGCTTACACAATCTTCACGCGGCGCTTAGTCTGTACTTTATGTTTATCGTGGTATGTTGTGCTTGTGCGGGGAGTCGACTTGGGAGGCGTAACTACTGAATGGGGCAGTGATGAGTTCACTCATTTTTATTTTCAATGGTGTCCAATCTTGTTGATTTCTTTAACTCTTGTAGCTTTATGGTAATAAACGCTACACCATCAGGAGCAGCACATTTAAGTAAATCGGTCTTCTTGGCCATATGAATAGGTTGAGTTTTGAAGGGTAGTCTATCAATTTAGATAATAGATGTATTGGTTTATTTGGTTTGTATTAACTGGGTACATATTGTGTCTATTTTATTGCAGCTACTGTGGCTTTTGTTTACATACAATTTAATTCACTTTTCACTCCACACTAATAACAAACACTTCTTAAACCAGATAATGGTTCGAAATTTGTTTTTGGTGAGAATAGCCACCTTAGATAATTTACTAACAACCTTTTAATTATTTTTAACACCAATCTTATTTTTTTTTAAGATAATTATTGTCAGAAGAACGTTTAGCAAAGTAAGGCTGGCAAATCAATGGCGACTGGGAAAAACATTCAATTTTCATCTTGTGAAGAGGAGGAGATGGCTAAGTTTTGTTTCTTTGGAACCTGAAGCGTCTCCGGGCTGTTCTTTATTATAGGCTGCGAAAGAAAGTGTGAAACGAAGGATACCATACTTTCATCCTCCGACGTGGGAGAAATAACGGGTTAGAGCCAGGCTTTTGTTTTGTACATTTTGTCTTTCGACATTGTTATACAATTTGTCATTGATTGATGTGGACTGTTTATTAAGATAAGATTATGTTCGTGGATTTGGTTGAGAGACTCCACAGAAGAGATCTGTTAGAAGGAGAAAAACTAATTTATCTGCGTACCCTCCCCTACCTAAGGCTGCCAACCGTCTCGTATTGCATCTTGGTGGCCCTGTCCTCAAACAAGTGGTCGAGAACATAAACAATCCCCTATTTTCACAAAATACCCTACTAGTGGAATATAATTTGTTCTTTCCGTTATTCGTTTCTTTGGTGCAAAACGGCGCGAAAAATCCTAAGAAATACCTACAAAACACATACAAAAGTACGCCAGCTTAGTCCACTGGCACTTCAACCAAATATAGGCTTATAGGATGTACCTTAAAGTGTGGAACTCACTTCAGGGATGGATTCAGGATACAAACATATTTGGAAAAGTCTAAATTAATATTAACGTGTTATTTGGATTTGAGCTATAGTTATTTTTATGTTCTATTAATAACGACAAAGGGCCAGTTTCAAAGTCAAATTTAGTACGCCTCAAGTTCGGCGCTACACTAAGTACATGACGACACCTACCTAAACCAGAATGGAATGGGCCAGTTTCCTATGTGAGAACGGCCCATTCCATTCGAGTTTAGGTAGGTGTCGTCTTGTATTTAGTGTAGCGTCGCGCTTGAGGCGTACTAAATTTGACTATGAAACTGGCCCAAACTGTGCTAATTAACTGTTAACAAACATGATTGATATCTCATGTACTGTTTTCATAACACTCATCACCGGGTTGGATAAAAACCACGTGCTATTCTTCAGGCACAAACTATATTTTTCATTTAATTTACTAGAAATATTTAACGTGCACTTTCTGAACCTAGCAATTATACCAGCATACGACTTATAAACTAACTTAAATCTAGAACAGACACAACATCCAGCACCCAGCCGTTAATTAATCATTTTGAAAGGGGAAATCCGCATTCCACCCACCAATGATAACTTTTTCGGCCATGCCAGGAATCGAACCCTGGCCCCTTGGCCCCATAAACAACAATTTCGCGGAAATGTACGAGCAGGAAAAATGGTGAAAGTTTAATTGGGTCTATTTTCATTGATTGGAGAATCTTGTGTCAATTTCTTGAATAATCAATTGAATGGGCTGTTGAAAGAAGTCCCACTTGACGATATACGTCACATGTGGTTTATGTACGATGGTGCTCCAAGCAGGGTTGGCTCTACCGATGGTGCAACTGGTGCATTTACATGGAGTGGCAAGTTTTGGGGGGTGGCATAAAGGCATGAAATGGAAAAAAAATTACTCCTTCCTGTCATAGCATTTATACAAATCTTCTAAAAATATACTATTTTCAACACTTGGTAAGTTATAATTCCATACTGACGAGATAGCAACACTGGCCACGGCTGATGGGCCGAAAATATTCGTTTGTTACTGAATGAGAGTCACGTTAAGTTGATTTTACACACCGCTACAGTGATGAGTGTTTGTTTTTACAGAACTAAAATGTTCCAGTGGTTATTAAATGATTTCTTATAATCATTCTTTCATTATTTTATGAATGGTTATTAATGATACAATTTAAAATTAATGGCCATGTTGAAGCTTAATTAATATAATTACTTTTAAATGTTAAAGTGTTAATTTGAGGATATAGTGGGATGGTATGCTATTGCACGGCGTGGAAAAAATCCATTGAATGAGCCTGGCTCCAGCACATTTTAGACTAATGGTTAGACATTTAATGAATGAAAGATTTCATAGCAAATTGATAGATAAGTCGTGCCCTGCTTGCTAGCTCTCCAGATTTAAATTCACTGTATTTCTAATTCTGGGGCCATCTGAAAGCGATTTCTTACACAAAATCCATTGATAGTGTTGAAATAATATGCCGACTTATTGATCAAGGCTACCAGAAAATCCTTGGGCCAGTTTCATATTCAGATTTAGAACGCCTCAAGTACAGCGCTATACTAAATACAAGACGTCACCTACATAAACTCGAATGGAATGGGCCAGTTTCATATTAGAATCTGGCCCATTTCATTTTGGTCTAGGTAGGTGTAGACATGTATTTAATATCGACTTGCACTTTAGGACCAGCGCTCACTTTACTGCAGCGACGGACGACCACTGGGATAGCGAGCGACGTGCAGACGACCAGTTGGCCAATGACTGACGTGGCCGGTCGTTTCCTTGGTCGCGGAGTAAGTCGCCGGTGTCGCAGCGGCTGGTCGCCCAGGGCGCGGTGGGCCTTAGGCGTATGAAACTAGCCCTCGGAAACACCCTGGATTTTTTGTTCAACAAACTTTATGATATAACGATTGCAGGCTAGCATTCATTCAGTGTGGTGATCTAAGCACTTCTTGTAAAAATAAGATATGCAATCACACACCAATGGAAGGCAAACATGGCTATAACTCGGTACATAGGTCAAATAGGACACACATTTGGATAAACCTTTACATGTCAATGTACCCCCAGTACAGGGTGTGTGCAAGTTTATTTTTACCAGTGAGCTCTTTTACAACATAGGGTATATAGGATACAATTAACAACAGATAATATGATGTCATAATATTAAAACCTTGTGCACTTAAACGAACCGTATGTCTTTCGGAAGTATTAAAGAGCGTGTAAATCAGATTCAGACAATAAACGCACATGCATAGTAACAAGTTAAAAACCGTTAGAACGGCGAACGCCAAGTACCATTTGTCTTCACCCCCTCCCCCCCCCTCCCTACCAAATAATTGGGTTTGTCGCTCGACTTAGTCGGCCCGTTGTCCGAGAGATAAATGTCTGTTTTATGACCAACTCCACCTTCCTCGGTTCTTGCCCCCCTTACCCCCCCCCCACTACCCCTAAGCCTCACTCGTTTATTTGGGACATGACCCCATTTAAAATACAGTCGAGGAACAAAATTCAGTGATTCCGAAAATTAATGTTGTCGTGGTCTATAGGATCTCCTCTTGTACGAGAAACAAAGTTATACGCGTTTTTTTAATCAATTAAAGAAAGACGATGACTACTTAAACAGCTTAGTGGTCGTGTTCCGTGTCCTGACTGTCCGGGATATTTGCACATATGTATAGTAATGTTGATAGGAACGAGGAAGGTAGAATTTAGAGTGAAGTGTACCGGCATTTTCATGTATTAAGAGTGGAACACCATAAAGTAAAACATCTCAGCACCTCTTAATTGAACACACATTTGTAGCCGACGAGCCCTGCACATAGGACGATTCCTGGATAGCTCAGTGGTTAAGAGTATTGACGTGTTAAACCAAAGGATCGGGTTCGATTCCCGTGTCCAGATGTCATTTTTCAATATAAAGAATATGTTATTTAGATGAGGCTATGTCCGTATCTAACAAATATAATAACTTGGCTATTTAATCGATCATGGTGCCAGGTTAGTTTTTTCCTATACATATTTTTATGCAAATTAATTATAATATTGCCATTAACTGGCAGTTCTAGAGGAGCGGTTATCATATACGACTTTATGACCAATAAATTGCCATGTTTATTTCATGCTGAGCACCAGGGGACCAGCTCGGACTTTTAGAATTGTATACAATTAAGTTTTATTTCTTTGTACACATAATTACAACAACAAACATCTGAAATGTTTAGCCTCAAGTCTTTTCATCCCTCCTAACGCTACCACCCTTGAGTACCTCTACCATGACATGGTCAAAGTATAATAGTGTAATAATACTTTCACTTCTCTTCTCCTCCAAAACTCCCGACTCCCAAATGTTTGCTCTTATAAATCGCAGACATTACAGCTACATTAACAGACACAAGCTCTCTCTTTTTTTTCTTTCAAGGGGGGAGAGGAGGAGGGCTGTCATTCGACTCGTTTGTTTGTAAGCTTTTGAGGGTCGTTCTGATCTGTCATTGTCAGGCGTCAAGAGAGGAAGAGGAAGAGACGGTCTCAAATGAAGCCACTTATAAACGATGAAAGATATGAGAGGTGTATAAATAGTTGGAGATAGAGAAGGGGACAGGGGGAAGTCGGGACAAGCCAACCTTAAGTTTCCTAGACAAAGAGATTTGCATATCTCGGCGTCCGGTTCGTGAATTTCGACAACTCTACGAGAGGAGGACTTCCATTGCTCGGAGTTTATTTCACTGGTTGGAGGGAGATATCAGGGGAGGATGATATACAGGATGTACCCCGAAAATAGGCACTGGCACAGACTAGTGTGCGAAACAGGATTAATAGGGTGATTTTTTTTAGTTCATAGGTTCTAAAACTAAATATTAAACGACTAAATCTGTGGGGTAGGGATGAGGGTGATAGCTTAAGACTTAGAAACTGTACCCACGGTAGCATTGAGAGAGGACGGGAAAACTGCAGTGGTGAATCACATGAAGAAAACCATTCCACTGTGCACCAAACCGGTACTAAAACTTTGTCCTCTTTTATTTTTACAAAAATCTCTCTCTTTTTGTCATTTCTTCGTCTTCTTTCTATGTATTTATTTTTCTCTGAATTTAGTGTATCTCTTTTTCTATCATCTCCTTATTAAGTTCTGTATTGTTACTTTATTTATATTTTTTCCATGCAAATTTAGTTCCTTTCGTTCATTTTCTCATTGATTTCTTTCTGTACATTTACTTATGTTTGTTTGTAAGTGTTTTATTATTTATCTTTTTTTTAAACGTATATATGATACATGAATAAAAACATGGGAAACATAGAAGGACAAACATTAACACCAGCCCCGAAGGGCTCTCGAAAACGAACACGACATAGGGATAAAGACAATCACAACACGAATGGAAATGGCGCCCTCATTTACTTATGTTCCACTCTATATGCTATGAAGATATTTGTTTCATATGTATGTGTGTACTTAACTACACATATCCAAGGTTCCAAATATCATAGTACAATAATTATCGAGGTAGCTAAAAATGTGCACAAAAATCACAAAATGTTTGAGCTTTTGCTGGGCTTTTACTTGGACAAGCAAGAAAATTGACTTGGTGTGATTTTTCTTTTAGTTACAATGACTGGGTATCCGTTATAATGAAATTTTTAAACAACTTTTAAGATGCGAACCTGTTTTATTTTTTAAAGCTAGAAATATTTATTTTCAAAAAGGAATTGATATACTTGTATGTGTTACTTTATTAGTTATAAATCAAGTGCTGTGCTGTAGATTTAAATGAAGAGAATCAATATAAATATTATTATTATTATTATTAGCTCCGCGTCTTACTACCCGTTCGGGTTATACGCACTTACGCTAATGTGTAATGGTAGGGTGATTGTGAGATGAAATGAAGGACCTACAGTTTAACGTGGAATCCGAACCACGGTGGAGGCCTGGCATTCCCCACATTCACAAGATGTCTTGTCAGAGGTGAAGGAAGGGTTTGGTAATCAGATAAATCTTTGCCGCGACCAAGGATTGAACCCCGGCTGCCAGCACAGAAGTCTGACACCTTACCCCTAGACCGCCAGGTCACCATCAATATAAAATTTGTAAATATGCATATTTTTCTCTGACTTTCACTAAATTCTTAGACCAGTTTTATTGATACCAAGCCATCAGATTGTTTGTATGATTTGTCTGATGTCTGTTGAATGTACAATATTTAATAATAAACAAGGTGATCTAGTGGTCTAGGGGTAAGGTGTCAGACTTCTGTTCTGGGGGTCGGGGTTCAATCCTAGGTCCCGGCACAGATTTATCTGATTGAAAAGCCCTTCCGTCACTTCTGACAAGACCTATATTCATTCACAACTTGTAAATGTGTGAAATGCCAGGTCTCCACCGTGGTTTGGATCCCACGTTAAATTGTAGGTCCTCCATTTCATCTCACAATCACACTACCATTACACATTAGCGTAAGTGCGTACAAACCGAACGGGTAGTAAGACGTGGTGCTAATAATAATAATAATAATAATAAATAAACAACAATGTTACTAACAATTATATAACATCCACTTCTAAAGAAATCGCAAACGTTTTATATTGGCCTATTAAAGATGGGCAGATCGGGGTTAAAATTCGAGTCAGGTCTATTAATGTTGAATTTTTCTAAATTATTTTACACTCTCCTTCCACGCAAATTCTGGTAGATTACCTCTAAAATGTTGCTTTCCTCATCCCTAACCTATTAGTCATTATGTTTTCGTACAACCTGAACAGGTAGTAAGCCGTGGTAATGAAAAAAAACCCCATTTCATTAACAATTAATTTTAACTTGGGTTTTAGGGGAAGATAATTCCCTTTAGAAGGAACTTCTATTGTATTGTTAAAAGTTGGTTGAGAAACTTGCAGTCAATTCCACCCTCCCTTAAAATCTACCCTTAGACGATGAACTAACCATTGTGTAACTGAATCATTTCAACGACAGGAATCAACTATATATCGTAATAAAATATTCTATAGATATAATTTTACTTTTTATACACTTCCTTTGTAAAAGTGTAAACATATTCCTAACCTTTTCCCCCCTCCCAACCAGACATTAATAAGAGATAGGCCTACATAATATATTTATTTTAACAAGCGTATTTCTTATTTTTATTGATGCCATGACTACGAAACACTATAGTTAGTAAAACTAAAGAACAAGTATAAAAGAATCGATACATTTTTCGACTATGGTTTTCTGAAGTTTGTACAACAATTATAAATGTTTTTTTTTAAAAATAATATATATTTTATGTTTTGTCTTCAATTTGACTCATTTTTCTTGCAATAATAAACTAGCCTTCTGAGTCAATCTAATTGTCTGCCTATTCTAATGTTGGTGATTTTTAATGTTCCCATGCTTGATAAAGATCTAAAACTACTTTGGACGCTGTCTCATATCCTACCTCTTTACCCCTTATTTTTAAATCACCCTATCTTACTACCTGTTCAGGTTTTAAGCATATTGTGATAATTACTATAATGGGGTATAGATAAGGAAGGAAGCATTTTAGAGGTAATAAACCCGCATTTGCGTGAAGTGAGAGTGATAAACTATTTGAGGAAAAATCACCCACAATAGCCCCTACTGGCTTTCGAACCCCGATCTCCCCGTCATCAGAATTCTAGTATAAAACTAGAGGAACACCTCAGAACATGTAGCCACTGGAGCGGGTACCTCCTTTCTTATTAAAGTAAATCAATTTGAGCAAAATATATTCCAAGAAAATGTACCATTATCATATATAACTTTGTTCTTTTATAAGAGTAAAACAACGAGAATTAACATCAAGCTAATCTAGTCTAGTTCACCGGTGATGATGAGAATGGGATTTGAAGCCCGACCGGGTGGACAAAGGGTGAATTTTCCTAAACGGTTTGCCCTTTTCCCTCCACAAAAGTGGGTACATTTACTATAAATATACTTTCCTCACCTCTACATCATAATTGTAATTAAATGTATATTAATGACTTAAATTAAGACGTAGTAATTAGGAGGGTAGCTTAGATGAAATGCACCCGAATTCACATGTAGAGGGATGCGTAGGCTACTCTGTGGTAAACAAACCCCAAAGCACGCAGCCGAGAGCTAAACCCAGAGGTCTCCCTGTCATTGGTGATATTTTTATATTTCGATTCTAACTCCCTTAGACTGCGTGACATCAACGCGTTGAACCCCCCCCCCCCCCCCC